>JAIUZE010067692.1:0-24805 GCA_022085475.1 Heliosperma pusillum | reverse complement strand
TCGGGTGTTACATAAGTTGTTTTACTAATCAATAGAGAATTCTCAATGATATTCAAACTAGGTAAATTTAAACTACAATCTACCATAAATACTATTCTTTTAAAAGATTGTCTAAAATCTTTATTCCAAAACAGTTTTACAAGATTAAACTAGTCGTACCGATTTCCGCAGCTCCAAGGTTACAGTAGAATCACTTGTAACCTTGAGCTTGGCAAGTAAGGTTATAGTTAAAACAGCTATAACTCTACTTCCCAAAATTATTATTGAAAGATACCATTATTGGACGACGACCTATACTACAAAATCGTCACGGAAATTTTCAGTATGTAGATCATCACTTCATTCAAATCTTGAGCTCTGCAAGCTTCTATAAAGTCTTTATCTTCGATCTTGAGCTTGCCAAAGTTATAGTAGAACCAACTATCACTTTACTTCAGCAATTTCAAGATTATGGTTCAAAGACATATAACCTAGCAATATCTTTGCTTCACAAATCATCTAGGTTATAGTTGAACAAGCTATAACTTCAAATGTCAACCATGCTTAATCTAACAAAGACTAAACAAACAATTACAAGCACAAGCATATACATTATAGAATCAAACATGTCATTATCAAAACCAATCATATGAAAGAGAGAGAGAGTATAAGCATATACTTCAAATGTCAAGCATATTGTTTTTCACGTTTGATAACTCACATTTTGTGGCTTTTATATTTTATATTAGTTAAAATTATATAAGTTTGATAGTAATAATGTGTGAAGTTCGTTATTGGGCCTAAGCCACACCCGTATGAAAGAGAGAGAGTCCATTTCATAAGTTCAAGAAGGTTTCACTCTTAAACCGGCAATGGGTGGGGTAACTTCTCGTTTTATATAGTTGACAACTCTCTCATCGTATTCCAAACGTGAGATACTCACATGTGAGTTCTCTTTTTTTTTTCCGGCAGACCAGACCTTTTTTTTCTTTTTCTTTTTGGCTTGCTGCGATTTTTTTCCCATATTTTTTTTCATGTCGGTCTTTTTTCACCATGGACTATGATACCATGTTAAATTCATTATCAGGTCTGGTTTGCACCCGTACGGAGGATACATAATCCGCTTCATAAGTCCAAGGAGGTTTCACTCTAAAATCAATTGTCGATAAGTGGAGTAGCTCCTTAGCTTATAAAATGGTAAACGTAACAACTCACATTTAGTAATATTGAGTTTCTTCACATAAAAGCATCCGCAAATATGAGGTGCCCTGTAATTTATCTCTCCTTTTCTTATTCGTCCACCTCATTTTTTACTAACTTTTCCATTTACTCTCACCATTTTA
Organism: Heliosperma pusillum; assembly: GCA_022085475.1. Classification (NCBI taxonomy): domain Eukaryota; kingdom Viridiplantae; phylum Streptophyta; class Magnoliopsida; order Caryophyllales; family Caryophyllaceae; genus Heliosperma; species Heliosperma pusillum. The sequence continues at coordinate 23,483 of JAIUZE010067692.1, read as the reverse complement.
TAATTACATCTCCGCAATAATGAGGTTCCCCAACAATACTAATTTACCTACAATAATTTGGGAACCTCCCCAAAATAAAAACAAAGTTTGTCTTACTTTTATATGGGAACCTCCTCTAAAATTAGAGGAGCCCCATAAAGTGAGGATGTTGGTGCAATAGTCGAGTTACCCATTAGAAAAGAGAGAAGGGAAATGGGGAGGTGAAAAATCACTTTTACGGATGCTCTCATGTGCTTCTAAATACGAATCAAACAACATCTATCTGTTACTCCCTTCGCCGCGGCTAATTATTGTCCTATTTTTTTAGAGTGTCTCAGTCAATTGTTGTTCTTTCTATATTTTGAAGGATTTTTATGAGTAATTTGATCACCCAGCAAGATTATAGTCCACATATCATCCACTAAATAGCATAAAAAAATAGTCATTCACTCTTAATTTTTGTTCCAAAATAAAAGAACAACTATTCATGCCACCAACAAATAGGGGTGAGCAAAACCGTATATCCGATACGGTTTTGAAAACCATATCGGATATCCGGTTTTAAAAATCTCAATTTTGATTATCCTTATCCGATACGGATTTTCCGTATATCCGGAAACCGTATATCCGGTTTTTCCGTATATCCGGAAACCGTATATCCGGTATCCGGTTTTTCATTTAATTATGTAAAATTTTATGTCTTATCTTTATTTTTTTTTTATGAGTTTATGATTTTTCTTAATAAGTTAAAAGAGTATCACATATTATAAGAATAAAAAACTTAAAAATGTATAAAAGTAATAAGATTGAGTCACAGATATACTCGACGTTTAGTGGTTTTATGATTTTATTATATTTTATATTAAAAATAGGAACCGTATCGGAAACCGTATATCCGGTTTCAAATTTTGCCGATACGTATCCGATACGATTTTTTATAAACCGTATCGTATATACGGAAATCCGTATCGGATATACGGAAATCCGTATAATTGAAACCGTATATCGTATCGGATACGTATAATAAAACCGTATCGTATATTTTTGTTCAGCCCTACCAACAACTAGTCATGCGACGAGGTGTACTAATTAACATGATGCAGAACGAAGTGATAGACATGGAAGAGTAGATGAGTAGATCATTGTACATACAGCCTGGGATGACAGAAGATCTAAAAATACAAATATTTGAATGTTATAATATTATAAGCACAAAGTCACGGACAAATAATACTTCTAATAAGCTATAGTACAACCCAAGTGCACTATTGTCGTGCCCCTATCGATTTTGAAGTGTCACTTCATTACTGCAGCATCACTACTAGATAATAAGCCACCGGCCACTGGGTCCCACTCAGCCAACCCGGTTTTCCTATATCATTGTCTTTTTTTTTCCATTGATTTCTCCCTCAAAAAAACTAAATTAGGACCTCGTTCTCCTTTGAGTAGGTCTTCCTTTACCCCCGTATTAATATAAGATGAGAAAATGACAATTTTTATTTTAAAAATGACCATTTGATGAAAAAAATATTACTTCATTTGTCTCGGTCAGTAATTATCTATTACTTTGGTACAATAATTAAAAAAAAGGAAAATAGGTCAACTTGAACAACACAAAATACATACCCCACATGCACATGAACTTTGACCAACAAAACAACCAAAAATAGAATTAGATAACTTGAGTATTGACTAATACTCGCCAATATGGAAATTGTTAACTATTAATCGGGACTGATAGAGTATAACTAAAGTTGGCACTTTTTAACAAAAACAAAAAACTACATTTGCTCAAGATATATTACATTTGATTGCAAAATAGTGACATATTTGTCTGTCTTTTTTCAAACTAAAATGGTGAAATGAGAACTTGTTTTCTTATTGATGTTAAAAAAAATTCTTTTTAAAATGATAGATTTGAGAGAATATAAGGTTTAACAATAGCTTATTAAAAATTACTTATACTTAGTATAAACCTCACTTAGAATCTATTAAACTAAACTTTTTTACTTCTTCAAAAATTCATTTACATGATTCAAAGTATGTATCTTTTGTAATATTTCATTATAAAACAAGAAAATTTTATTTGAGTAGATTCTATCTTTTAGCTCACAAATAGGATTATACCTCCAGTTGTATAATAGCATTGTACAGTCAATGTATTTATAATTGAGCTTATGTGTATTTTTCAGAGCTTCCTTAAAGTTTAGTTTTTTTTAAGCGCTCACAAAGAACATAGCTCGAGAACTTTATTATACAACTCATAATTAAATTACACCGCCAGTTATATTACAACTGGTTTTATATAGTCAATGAATTGCTTTTAGCTTTCAAAATTAAAAAGCTAAAATATTTTGATAAAGATGTTTTTTCATATTAATATTTATCATCACGGACCTTGGAAGTCGATTTTTTTAGTTGGTTTATTTTAAGGATTGGGTGAAAACGTTTATTTTGTACCTTTTATTTTTCAAAAATTTTAGCTTTCAACTTTGAGAAGGAGTTCGATTATTATATCTAATTTTCCATATCATTCAAACAAATCCTCCTATGTTAGATGTGTATACTTATATTTTGTAACCTTCAAACGGGTATTATATAATCAATACTTTTTTTAAAAGGTATTAAAAGTATAGTTGGAACACCAAAGAGGATATGCTCAAAATCTTTTTTCATATAAGTAGTAATATTCGCTAGACCAATTCCAATGGTTTGGCATAAGACTTGCTTGCAATATTTGTAAAATAGCAAGAAGGTAGCTTACCATTGAACTAAAGAATAATTAGCATAGTTTATGAGCATTGTAGCTCTACCAAACATGTAGATTTGTTTGAAACAAATAAGAATTAATGTTTTTTTGGGGAAAACTTTGTTGTGAGACTCTTTGTTAGACAATATGATGTAAATAAGTTTGTTATTTACTTACCTTTAGTGTTAATATTGCACGGCGATTCTCTCCTTCTAATTAGGTAACGATATCTCGCAATTAATTAGGCAGTGTATCTCATTTTTGTGTACTTAACCATCAGTAATTATCAATAATCAATCAAGCATTATCGTCCTCTGTTGGTGTTTTTCTTGCTCAAGCGAGCTATGCAGCAGAGATAATTGAGTGCGCTAGCATGGCTCAATGCAAATCCAGTGTTACTCCTGTCGACACTAAGTCAAAACTTAGTGCCGTCTCCAGCCAGGGGCGGAGGTAGGTAGTGGGCTATATGGGCTATAGCCCTATATAAATTTATGTTAAATAAGTTTTCCTATCATACATAAACATTGAAATATGAGTGTACAATTGGTTGTTAGTTGTCGCTAAGTATTAAACTAGTATGAAAGAGAGGTTGAGATTGTGTGTTCAACTCTCTTTACCGAAATGTTTTATAGTACGCCATTACTTTCTAAGAATTCTTTTTAAATTGTTTTTTAAGCGTTAAAGTTCTAAAATTTTGACCATAATTAATTATAAAACTACAATGATTATAACGTAAAATTAAGATATTTGTACATTTGTTATAAAAAAAATTCACATACATTTTTTACCAAAATTTTTTTGTGTATAAATGCCGAAAATCAAGGTCAAATTACCGCTTTAGAGACCACGTAAATCATTGTGAAAGATCATTGTGAATGATAGGAAGTGTTATGACAGAAACGAGAAAGAACAAATAAAGAACAATAAAGACGATAACACACAGATTTACGTGGTTCACTAACGGTGTGTTAGCTACGTCTACAGGGCAGAAGGGAGGAGAGTTTTATTAATGTTGAGGAGTATTTCAGAGTTTTCAGATTCAGATTCAGAAAGTTATGATATGCATAACTGCTAGGATTAGGCTTAGAGAGTTTATATAATACTCTCTAAGACCTAATACAGAAAACCTAGAAAGGCCCAAAACAGACCATAGGCCCAAGACAGAAACCCTAGCCCAAACAGATTAACGAATACCGTTTAGGTTTTGGGGGCGTTGCCCCCGAGCCCCCGCATTGTCACTCGAAGTGGCAACTAAACCGATTCGAGGCATTAATCCAACAGGAAGTACTATCAATTCTCATATATGCCCCCTTAAATTACAAGTATTTGCCATATCACTATGTGAACTTTAACCTTTTTTTATCTATCAACTTTCGCAACGTTTAATATGTAGCCCTACATATATTTATATCCTGGCTCCGCCCCTGTCTCCAGCCCTTCATGGGCTCACCCGTCTCTATACCAGAGCCTCGCTGGAGCCCTTCAATATTTAACTTTTACGCGGCCCGACATATCATATATTGTTCAACAAATTTGTTTGTTCATGCACAATCCGATAGAAATTCATATGAATGCTCCAAAGCACGTTATTTATTATATACAAGGTACTCTTTCCCATGTTTTGTGGCTCGGTTATACCTTTCTCGTTCCTTTTTCCTACACGGATGCGGATTGGGCTGGGTGTCCCAAAACACGTCGGTTTACGAGTGGGTATTAATGTTTTTTGGACAATTTAGTCTATTGGGCTTCCAGCGACAATCGACTTTGTCTCGGACTAGTGTCGAGGTCTGAGTCGTGTTGGCTTTGAAATTTTATTCTTGAGCTTCGTCAACCTATTTCTAAAGCCACAATTGTTTATTGTGACAACATCAGTTCCAAGAAAGTGGTGCTCATGGGGAGGTTCGCGGTCATCATGTTCCGTCTCGTTCTGAACTAGTGGATATTTTTACTAAAGGCCTTCCTTCTGTTTATTTTGATGAATTTTTTGACAGTCTCAACGTTCGTAAACCTCTCGATCTGCCTGCGGGGTGTGTGTTAGACAATATTATGTAAATAATTTTGTTATTTACTTCCCTTTATTAATCTAGGTAACACGGACATTCCTCCTAGTTAGTCGTCCCGTGTTGGACATTGTGTCAGACACACGGACACCTATAAACAAGAAATGAGAGGTCGAAAGACTAATAGAGATTGACTAGAAGAGAGTTTGGGTGAGAAATGAGAATGAATAATAGTCAAAGTCAAGTTTTACTTTCAATTATTTACATTTAATATCAAATACTAATATAAAAATAAAATTGTACATTATTTATAACTATAATATATATTTTATTAAATTTAAATCTCGTACTTAAGCCGTGACTGATCATTCTTCTATATTTAACCTTAACTAACTATCAATAATCAATCAAGCATTATCTTTTTTCATCTAATAAGGGTTATAAACATTCATTGGAGCGGTATGTTGTCAAGAAGTAAAGTAGCTTAAAAAACCAAGTTGACAAATCAAGGCATAATGTGTCGTAGTTGCCCAATAGAGATGCTCTTAAAAGCGAGGAAATAGTGGCTTAGACTTTACGTTTTTTACAACTTTTAGTTGCATTTTATTATGAAAAACTGCGAATAAGATCACAAATGTGATAAATACCACACATGTCCTATATAGTTGCAAATATAATACACGTTTTGCTTACAAAAAACCAAAAAATAAACTTCAAATATGACGAGGCGGATCGTGGGAAAAGTGTTTAAATTTGTTCACCTTTGTAAGCTAAGGAAAGTTATTTTTTCGATTGATATCGAATGATTTTATAGTAAAATATTGTATAGTACCATATTCTTACTATGTATAATATAGACTATCCCTTATTTTTTATTGTTCTAATCTAGATTTACTTGTGAAATTTTGATAAAAATTCCGATATGTTTTAAAAAAAAAAATATATTCCTTCCATCCATTATATAAGTCATATTAGGAAAATAAATCAAAATTTTCATTTTGGAAGTCATTTTGCATTTTCTTATGTATTGCATGTTATTTTCATTTTTCAAAACACTAAAAATTAGAGGAAAAAGGAGGTAATTTAAGCATTATATTGGTGAAAAAAATTACTCCCTCCAATTCAATCCAAACTACTCACTTTTTAAAATCAAACTTGTTAAATATTGACCTCGATTATATTAAGTAAAATTTTCGAAATTTATATATAAATTTGATATTTTTACGTTTGTTATAAGAAAAGGTTTCTGAAAATTATAATTTCGACCAAAAAAAATAATATATAAATGAAGAAAAACCTGGTCAAAGTGACGTATCGTAGACTGCAAAAAGTCAAATGGGTAATTTGGATTGAATTAGATGGAGTATTATTTTTTCAATTCTCAAAGAATATTTATACAATAATAAATAACCTATAATACGACAATTTTCAATACATTCTTAATCTCAAGTAATAAACTAAAATGACATATATTATGGAACATAATGAGAACATAATTCAATTTGTATTGGTTGTACATGTAATTATTCATTTACCCATCTCCAATAATTCACCACAAATAATTTTTCATAAATTAAAAATTTAAAAAAAACAGAGGATCAATTCATATCTTGTCGACCCAATGAAAATTAAAAAGACAGGCTGGCCAATAAGGGAAGGACCTGCTCCAATTGTCACCAGTCATCAAACTCATCACTTATTATAAACCGGTAACCGGGAAACCCCGGTAACACTACCAAACTCCCCTCTCCATTTCCTAGTATAAAACCTACATGCTCCCAACTCTGTGAAGTGGAGAGTTGAGAAAGACACAATCCTTATTTTCCAACAAACACTTGTCACATTAATTAAGCATAACATTACATCATTTCCCTTAATTCTCGAAAATGCCTATCAGCAGAATTTCGGTAGGGCGTCCTGAAGAGGCGTACCACCCAAATACTCTGAAACAGGGTTTGGCTGAGTTTATCTCAACATTGATATTCGTTTTCGCTGGTGAGGGTTCAGGTATGGCGTTCGCTAAGCTAACCGCTGGCGCTGCCGCAACCCCTGCTGGCCTTGTCGCTGCTTCAATTGCACATGCTTTTGCGCTTTTTGTTGCTGTGTCTGTCGGAGCTAATATCTCTGGTGGACATGTCAACCCTGCTGTTACCTTTGGTGCTTTCATTGGTGGAAATATTTCTCTTCTTAATGGTCTTGTTTATTGGATTGCTCAGCTCTTGGGCTCCGTTGCTGCCTGCTTCTTGCTCAAGTTCGCCACTGGTGGATTGGTACGTTTATTTTTTCCTCTATTTAGTCTCTGCCGTCTCAATTATTTGTTTATCATTTCTATTTTAGGGGGTGTCGAGTAATTTGATCCTCAAATGAAACTATAGTTTGATATAACCGTCTCAAAATAAAACGTGTCAAATACCACCCCATTTGCATAGAATAATTATGGGAATAAACCCGGAACTCAAGTTTCTAGGTCTGACAGTGAGTATTTGATACGTTTTAAGTTTAAAATCTTAACATGATATGTCCGTCTTGAATTTGTGTTAATATTATTATTATTTGATTTATTCCTTTTTGTTCCGATTTGTTGGAGGATCAGTTTCCTTTTTGGATGGATGCGTATCTGGCTGACATGATTATGAATTATTAATTGAAACTACGATTGTGGAAAGTAATATGAATTGTTTAATGTAGGATGAGATGGCACAGTTAAATCTGTCAGATTTGACTTACATCTGATCATTCTATTGCCAATTTTTATAATAGTCACGAAATGATTGTGAAAATGGATTATCATCTTCTAGGAGTCAATGATTGTTCATTACTATTTTAAGGAAACAAATTGTGTCAATAAATTTCACCATACTGTGCAAAGGAACAATGTTGTTTAGTGTTTTCCCAACAACTAGACTAGTATATACTTCTTCGGTCTCATTTTTTTGTTTGTCTTTTATATTATTTATGAGAGATATTTTAATCAAAGATAAACAAATGATTGAGGAAGAATTATTTTCATATCATAAGTGTTTAACATTCTCGATAATGAGAGTTTCTTAGATTTTATTATGGTAGTAATATTATTCCTCTTACTTAACGGTAGAACTGAATTACCATCAATTTTTAATTAATTTTATATGAACAAGTAAAGCAGAGCAGATTTACATAGCTTAAATAAAGTACTTGTATATACAATCTACTTCCTCCAATTTTTTAAAATTAATCTTCTCATTTCTCTATCATTGTGAGGGATATTTTAGTAAAATGAAGACATAAAAAGAAAATGGAAGAAATACTTCATAATTAATATGTAGAATATTTTTTTTTGAAAATTTTAAGACACATTTTATAGTTTGTGTGGACCCGAATATTGAAATAATGTACTTTTGTAATGATCTTCATAAAATAAAGATCGAAAAAGTAGAGATCTTTCCTGAAATAGGAATAAACACATTGAAATGAAATAAGGTATAAGTAATAATTACTCTTATCTTGTAAATCTTATTTAATTTAATTATATATTAAATTCTTGGAAAGATATAGCTATAAATGTAATGTAAATAAGTATACATATAAAACATGATAGTAATTAGTAATTAGTAAATATGTAAGACAACAAGATAAATAAAATAGGTATTTACATGATAAAATTGCCCCTACCTATAACTGGTCACAAAAAATAATTAAGGGTCGTAATTTTTATAAATCAAAATAGTATTACGATAATTAAATTATCAAAAAATGATCTCACAGGAACGTTTATGCTACAATACCATTAAGTGAACAAATGCGTTCAATTGTTAGAAATAAATATAAATATTTTGATTTAATCATTTATGTGAAATTAAGTTTCCATGAACATTTTAATTAACTAAGCTAAAATTGTGTAATCCGTACTTCATTTAGTAGTTGTAAAATATTAAAATATGTGAAAAAAATACTCGTATTAAATTTTGGCGTGCAAACAAGTTGAACCAAGGGAGTAATATTCTCGTTTGCAAGGAAGTAAAATTATCCTTCATTCCCTCCATTATTTTCTCATCATGTCTCTTTTGCCATTAAAAGGCTAAATTAAAATAACAAGTCTTAGGCCACATTATGACAAATAATTGATTCCATATATTTATACAGCTTGTCTTATTGAAGACGGGCACTAATCGTCACAAGCTAAAGACGAATAGTACTCCTCTTACCGTCAGGGGCGGACCCAGACTTTAGATTTTGGTGTAGCAAAAATTAAACTTAATTCTAAAAATAAACTTTTTATCGATCCAAATTTATGATATTGCCTATTGATTAGCGCGTAAATTTCAATTCTTCGCTATGAGTATTTATTTCTTTAAAACATTTAGCGTTATTTGTCCTTTGTCCTATATCTAATTGCTAAAACATGCTAAAAGATAGTAACAATGAATCAATTTTTTTTTAAATCAACAATGAATCAATTTTTAAACACATATACAATCAATTTTATTTTACTATTATGTTCAACTTTTGTATGGTAGCACCACGTACACAGTGACCAATTTATAATTATAATTATAAAAAGTTGTCACTTTTAACGTAAAATGGTCACTTTTTACTAGAAAAATATCACTCTTTACCTTGTCGTACCGTATAACGATGTTACACAATAATTTGTATAAGAGCATCTCCAATGGTAAGCAATAAGACTACTAGCTTAATTTGCCACATCATATTTTCAAGCTAATTCACTTTTAAGCTACAAAGTACCCCAATGGTAAAACTACTAGTTTTGTGGCTTAACTTTTCACATGTGTGTATTTAAGTGGTAGATTTTTTATGTGGGTCCATTTAAGCTACTAGCTCCATGGAGCTAGTAGCTCAAACTAAGCTAGTCTATGTGGAGCACTCCAATGGTTAAGCAAGTAGCTTGAAATTTTTTTAATTTGCAAGCAAGTCCTTTTGCTTAACCATTGGAGATGCTCTAAAGGTTATTGGAAAAACAACTATTAGAATATCTGATAATGAACACTCTATTCTCTATATTTGGAAAATTTGATCAGTTACCATGTTAGTCAATTGTTAGAGAATTTGAAAAGTGTAAATTGACTAAGCAAAAACAACCAATGTGTTATGGGAATTGTGATGTTAATAAATGAGCAGTTATATTGAGGGAAATAATGAGTAATTAAGAGTAATTTAGCTAATTAAAGATACATTGTGAGAATGGTGCACAAGTTATTCGAGAGATAAAGATCACTAATGACAAATCAAATGAAAACTTAATGGTGTAGCAAATTATTAATATCTCTTAATTTTTTTAGATTATGGTGTAGCACTTGCCACACCATTGGTGTACTTGGGTCCGCCCATGCTTACAATATACAAGTGTCCGTCTTCAATGAAAATTTGTGATATTTATATTGCTATTATACTCTTCGTTCATAATGTTTGATTAGAGCATGATTATTAAGGCATTGACTAATTTATGTTTTGATTAAATCAGGAGACCGCCCCATTTGCACTAGCCGCGGAAGTGTCAGTATGGAACGCACTGGTTTTAGAAATAGTGATGACATTCGGATTGGTATACACAGTGTACGCCACAGCCATAGACTCTAAGAAGGGTGACATTGGAATCATTGCACCCTTAGCTATCGGTCTCATTGTCGGAGCCAACATCTTGGTCGGAGGAGCTTTCTCTGGAGCATCCATGAACCCGGCCGTATCATTCGGCCCAGCCGTCGTTAGCTGGAGCTGGGAGAACCACTGGGTCTACTGGGCTGGACCACTTCTTGGTGGTGGAATTGCTGGACTCATCTACGAGTTCATCTTCATTACCTCTGAGCCTGCACCTGCTGATTATCAAAGAATCTCTGCTTAAACTTAATTAAATTTAAGGCATTGTTTGGGGTTTGTTTTATGATGTCAAATGATCATGTGTTTTTCTTTATTTATTTTTGTCAAGTTAATTTGGGTTATTTGTATTGTTCATGACGTTTTCTAGTGCATTTGAAAGTTGTTTGGCATTTTGTTTTTTGTGAATAAGATTCTGTGATGAGGTTTTCGTTGAGATGGTTCATCTATCATGGTATCAGAGTCAGAGTGACCGAAGGTCACGTGTTCAAACCCTGACAGCCCCCAATATCTCACAAACTCACCAAATGGAAAAAACCTGCACCTGGTATGGGGGGCATGTGCACTAACCAACCACTATTCAGCCCGATGGGCATTCGAGTGAGGGGCATAATAGAATATAACTATAATATAATAACTATAATATATGAGCCTCAACCATCACCTTAAGGTTTTGGTTGAGATGGTTCATCTATCATTCTTCAATCAATCATGTTCATCACATCTTCAATTGTCGTCATAAGGTAACCGGCCATTTCATTAAATAATTATGGGTTGGATGGGTTATGTTTTGGACATTATTAGGTGCATCATTGCATCTTCTCATTATACGTATCATTGTTTAATTTCATCATTTGGCTTTCTTTTATTCCACTAATAATTTCTTTACGTACCAAACTTTGTGGAGGACCATATAGGATATATCATGTTGCATCTTTGAGTTGGTCGCACGTACTTTTAGTATTCTACCTCGAATATTCCCTTTGATCAAAATCTGAAAGTGTATTATTTGAGTTTACATTGACATACTTGTGCGTCGTTGAATCATTAATCATATTAATTATGATTAAAAAATGATCATTTTTTACAAAAGTAATCGCTATTTATCATAACAGCTCGTCTCACTGAAGACATGCACATTTCCGTCTTCAGCTAAAGACGGGAAACATGTGATCAGTTTAATGATAAATGTAACCAGTGTCATTTACTAAGTTATAACTGGTTGTTTGTCACAACTTTTGTCGTTAAACTAGTCACAAAAGACCCACCTTTAGCTGAAGACGGAATTGTTTCCGTCTTCAATGAGAATTTGTCATATTATAAAATGGTCATTATTTATCAAAAAGTTTTTACTTGTATAAAAGAAATAACTGTTGTACAATAGAATTGTTGTGCAAATATATGCAGTTCATGGATTATACATCAGAGGTAGTACATCTGATTAATTACTTTCTAAGTTTTATGAAAAACTTTTTGAGTTTTATGTTAAAGAATATGAGTTTTTACAATAAAGTTTTTGAGCATGTTTACTTAAATATTAAACTAAAAAAAATACTACATTGCTCAAAAACTATACTTATAAATTAAATTAATTTTGAGTTTTTCCATCAAAAAAATATTATATAACTTGCAAATTGTATATACTCGGAAAAAATATGTGTAAACTCAAAAAATAAATAGGTATGAGGCATTACATCCGATGTATAATCCTTTTTCCCAAATATATGTATCTACGGATTATATTCTTAAATGGTGATAGGGATTTACGATGGCAATAATGGCATACCAACAATGACATGAAACCGCCCCACGAGTTCATAATGAAAAACAATCAAAGAGCCTTTGTCAGTTTGTCACTATGGAAACCAAAAATCAAAAGATTTTCTTGGCAATAAAAGCAGACTAACAACCACCAAGACGGGAGATAATATCAAGCCAAGAATATGCAACAACATTAAGACAAACTTCCTTAATAGTGATAGTGTCGTGCAACGCCCAATATTGTAAATTCGGATTCTGTATTCCATTTTCGTATCCGATTTTATATTTCGCTAGTTATCCATTTGACACATAAACATTAAGCATTAAATGTAATTGTGTAAATACAATTTAACTGAACTGTATATGTCAGACGATAAAGGTAGTGTGATATAAAATACAATAAGATCTAAATTCAAATTTGCAGCAAGAGTACTACTTAGCTTTACAATAGAAATTGAACTACCCCTTGCACCTTCTCTGGAAAAACCCTTAGCAAGTACCCCGTACTAATTATAATTCATGATCTCCATTTTTCGTAGACATAGGTCCTCAATTTAGAATCAAATCTTTCTCATTATAAGCTTTAATGAACTCGTATTTTTCCGACTTTGAATCAATATTTTCTCCGTCTTAATCAATTGTTTGTCTTTCATTAAATAAAAACGCGAATAATTGAGATAAAAGAAGCACATACAAAACTTACGTAGATCTAAGCACAAGCTTACCCAAAACTATGGCAGTAGGTCTTGCTTGCGACGGATCGGATCTTCCGACGGGTATTTTGTGAGAGGAAATGGGTAGATGAGACAAGGTGGGCACCCCCCATGTGCTTCTCCACTCACCCTTGATGGGTATTTTGTGAGAGAATATGGTATCCGTCTTAAGCTTGCGACGGATAGTATCCGTCACAAATGAGAATTTGTGAAACTAAGGTGAGTATGGTCTCTCCCTTGGTAAGAGCATGTACAAAAAAGTCCCCATGATGATTAATAACGGGGTCAATGGATCATCAACTTTCTAGTAACACAAATTCTTATTTCAGACGGATCATTTCCGTCTGAAAAATAAGACGGGATTATGTTGCCACTTTTTGATAAAATGTAACCACGGCTTATATCAACTTGTTTTCAATAGTGGTTACATCTAACTGTAAAGTGGTTACAAAATCCCGTCTTATTGCTTCAGACCAAAATGATCCGTTTGAAGCAAGTAAAAGAAAGAACTAAAGTGATAAAGTGATAAACAAGCAGCAATAATGTTCTGACTACTGCGTGCCTAGCTGGGTATACCCACGAGGCATTGAGTGATTGAGTACCTACCGACTAGTCCTGGCAAATCGGGCTTGAGCCCAGCGGGCGGCATAGAGGTGAAAACCGGGCCGGCCCAAGTGTGCCTATGGCGGGCTGCGGTGCAAGGAAAAGAAAAAAGGTGGGCTTTTAGCCCGACCCGAACACTAGAATTCCGGCACGGCTAGGCACGAAAAATGGCCCGAGCATGGCCCGACACGGCCTAGTTTACCACTTTTAAGTGTAATTTTTTTTTCAATTTAATACACTATAAATTCATCATTCATTCAATTCATTTGATTAACAATCCAATTATTTCTCTCTTACTTCCTCCATTCAACTCCACTCTACCACTTTCATTTTTGCACACTATTCATGAGTCGGTATCTAATTGCAATTTTCTCCCAATATATAAGTTAAAATATATTCATGTGTGATCTTGTTTGATTCGTCTTTACGAGTACATTATTAATATCCAACTTTTATAATTTTTGCAAATACGTAGCTAACGATATTTACCGCGTAAAACACGTCTCGGCAAACGTGAAAAAATAATTTGGTAGAGTGGAGTTGAATGGAGGAAGTATCTTACAATCTTCTACTTATAATCTACAACATACTTACAAATTACAATCTCTTTATAATATAATTATAAATTTTTCTTCTAATTACAATTAGTCAATTAGTAAATATATAAACTTATTATATAAAAAACTTATTATTTTTTTAATCATTTATTAATACCCCATGCGAAAAAAAAGTTATACAAAAATGGGCCAATCGGGCCATGCACGACTCTCTGCCCGAAGCTCAGGCACGGCACGACCCAAATTTTGGTCGGGCCAATTGCGGGTCGCGGACAAGGTTTACGATTTCGGGCACGGCATGACCCGAGGGCACGAAAAACCGGGCCTGGGTCGGACCAACTTCCTGGCTAGGCACGACAGGCCGGCTCGAAGCACGGCACGACACGGCCTATTGCCAACACTACTACCGACTACCGTTTCGTAAATAACTGGTTTTAAACTCAGCTAACCAAATTGCACGGGCATAGTTTTACTAATACTCTTATTAAATATACGGAGTAACTTATTATGTTTATTTCTAATATTCTATTTTGATAGATGAAACATCTCAACTAAACTTTTAAGGTGATGGTTGAGACTCAACTATAATATTTATATCATATTACACTCCCTCACCTGAATGTCCATTGGGCTTGAAAAGTGGTTAGTGCACAGGCTCCACATACCATATATATGCTAAGTTTCCACTTTGTGAGTTTGTGAGTTATTAGAGGCTGTCAGAGTGTGAACTCGTGACTTTTGATCACACTGTCTCTGATACTATGATAGAAGATTGATTATAATTGTGATAATTGTATTATGAACAGTATAAGCGTATTTATACAAACCAAACCCTAAGCCTTGAGCACGGGGATACAATAAACTAGAAGATATAAATATATACTTTCTATACACAAGAGATACAGAATAACTAAAATATACACTTGACAATTATGTAGAGGATTTGATTTCCGTAGTAGTATAAATAATCTTAACACGCTCCTGCAAGATGGACGATCCGGAGACAAGACCAATCTTGGAAAGCAAAAGATGGAACAAGAGCGAGGATGAGACTTCGTAACGACATCCACCAATTGATCATCACCAGAGATATGTTGAACACGAAGAGATCCTTGTTGAACACCCTCGCGAACAAAATGGAATGCCAAAGCGACATGCTTCATGCGTGAGTGGAACACATGATTAGCAGAGTAGCTCGTAGCACTAAGATTGTCACAGAAAATTACAGGAGCAGAGTGAGACGAGACAGAGAGTTCGTGTTAGAGAGACTAAACCCAAGAAAGCTCAGAAGTAGTATCGGTAATAGCACGTAATTCAGACTCCGTCGAAGAACGAGATAAACCACGGTTTTTCTTAGAAGACCAAGAGACCAAGTTGCGGGCAAGATAGACAAGGTAGCTAGTAGTGTAAACATAATCATCTTTTGTCACCAGCCCAGCGTCACAAAAGGCATGAAGATGAGTCTGACCAGAACGATGAAGCATGAGACCGCGAGTAAGAGAACCCTTCGGGTAACTTAAGAGCCGCTTAAGGGCAGCCCAAAGAGGAAGACAAGGGGATTGCATAAATTGAGCAAGCTTATTCACACTATGAGCAAGGTTATTCACACTATGAGCAAGGTTATTCACACTAAACGATATATTAGGACGAGTAATAGACAAGTATTGAAGACCACTAACAATAGCACGATATGTAATAGCATTGCGTAAAGGAGTACCAGCAATCTTACAGAGGGAAGAATCATACGACAAGGGAGTGGGAGATCATCAAGCATGTGATGACGTTCAAGTAAATCGTATACGTATTTTTGTTAATAAAAAATAGACCAGAAGACACAGGACGAAATTTAACACCGAGAAAATATGACAAAGGACCCAAATCTTTAAGGGAGAACCCGTCATACAAACTGGTTCTGAACGAAGAGACAGTAGAAATTAAAGACACGGACCAATGATGATTATATCGTCAATGTAGACAAGTACATGAAGGAGACGGGGAGAGGACAAGAGGATAAAGAGCGAAGGGTCAGCGAGGGAACCCTTGAACTAGGGGTGCTAACGAGCCGAGCCGAGCTCGAGCTTGGCCTTGCTCGGCTTGTGCTCGAAAACTAAAACTCGAGCTCGAGCCGATCTCGAGCTTACCCGAGCTTGAGAAAAATGTGCTCGTTAAAAAGCTTGCGAGCTTTAACGCGAGCTCGAGCCAAACTCGAGCTCAAATCGAGCCTATATATTTGTTGATTTTCTGATTTTTTTTCTTCTTCCGATACTTTCAATAACAATGCGCAAAGTTTATATGTAAAAATATTTGGCAAAAAAATGAGACATTTGATATATGTAATACAGATGTATAACCGTGAAAAAATATTTTTATAAAATAAGAGCAATATCTTATATAATTACACATGTTCGAGCTGCTCGCGAGCTTTTCGAGCCGAGCCAGTGTTTGCTCGGCTTGACTCGTTAAGCTCTCGAGCCGAGTTCGAGCCCGAGCCGAGCCCGCACGAGCCGAGCTTTGACCGAGCTTTGACCGAGCCGATCTCGAGCTGCTCGCGAGCTGTCTCGTCTCATTATCACCCCTACCTTGAACCCATAGGAAAAAAGATAAGACTTTAATTCCATAAACCAAGCCCGAGGAGCTTGTTTAAACCATAGAGAGCTTTAGATGATTGACAAACATAAGAAGGATGAGTAGTATCAACAAACCCAGGGGTTGTTCCAAGAAAACAGATTCTTGAAGATGCCCTTGCAAAAATGCATTGTTGATATCAAGTTGACGGAGATGCCAACCTTGCGTTACTGCAAGAGATAATAAAACACAAATAGAAGTAGGTTTAATAATAGGTCTAAAGGTGTAAGAGAAATCGATACTTGGGCGTTGGTGAAATCCTTTGCCAACGAGTCGTGCTTTGTATTTATCACTGGTATTGTCGGGATTATACTTCATACAATAGACCCACTTGCAACCGATAACGTTTTGGGTTGGAGAATTAGGGACGAGTGTCCATGTTTGGTTGTTTTGGAGGGCAGTGAACTCGGTGAATATAGCATCACGCCAGCGGGAATCAAGGAGAGTTTGTTTGGTGGTGGTGGGAAGAGAAGTTGGATCATGAACATGAAGGGGAAGGGCAGGTTATATTCGACATTTTTTAATAAAATAAACGATAGACCTTTTCACTTGTGATACATAATATGAACAATGGTAGAAAAATTAATTAGTACAATACGATTGTTGTAAAAATATTGTATTCAAATTTTTGTCTCGGAGTATTTTATCTTGGTTTACTATTTTAATTATTGTTCATATAAAATGCTTAAATTAATTTAATGTATTAAAAGTTTTAAATCTTTTGTTTGCTTGATACATAATAGAAATATATAGAGATACAAATATAAAGTAGAATTATAGATTTGTATGTTAAAGGTTAAATGTTGAAATTAATTCACCGAAATTTATGAAGCCCTACGACATTTTGGTTTTCCCAAAAATTAGGGAATCAATGAGAAGTATTTAAATGACTTCTCTTTTATAGAAAGAAGATAGGATTTCCTAGGGACGGATCACAGATGTATCCGTCTTTTTATTAAAACGGGTTAATATAATTTTTTATGGATAAATGACCAATTTTTTGTTCTTTTCCTATACATTTGGTTTTTGTCTTACATAATTATACAGTTTAAATTGTTCTAAACTTAAGATGAATATAACCATCTTAATTGAGATTTTGTCTTTCGTAAATTTGCGCTACATTTTTCTTTTTTCACATGTTATTTACAACGAGTATACTAATTTTAAACCAAAAAATGGATTATACAAATAGATATGAGAACCAACATAATATTTAGATAATAATATTTTTTGATCCCACTCATCTAGGCCATATAAAAATTATTTTTCGAGTCATTTTACACTTTAGACAAATATAATCGTCGGACTAATCGGACACTAATGGCTTTTTGACCTCTTGACCTCTTGTGTTAATTGAAGCCACAATTTTGGCATGTAAAGAAATGATAGGGTCCATAGCACGTGAAAATGGAACGTCTAGATATAGTAAGATACTCTTTAGTGAGCCGACCAAAGTATAGTATGTGGCAACCCATAAACCTCCTGCCTCTTTTCTAATATGAATATGATTGCTCACTTAGCATTGGCGCACTGCATTCATACAAGTGAGACAATCATTTTTCGTCGTTTATTATACAATTTTGCCTTTATGTTTTTTTTCGCTTTTGAATTTCAAAAAAGTATGGCAAAAAGTAATCGATCTTCCACTTTTTTACTTGTTTTCTATATAATAAAATTGCACAAATTCTCATTTATGACGGGACGATCCGTCGCAAGCTTGCGATGGGTCAAGTTCCCTTCACATAGAGCAAGTTGGGAAGCAAGTGGGGGCAAATGAAGCCCCTAATTTGCCTTGCCACTTGTTCTTTGTGAGGGGTGTTTGACCCGTCGCAAGTTTGCGACGAGTCGCCCCGTCACAAGCAAGATTTATTAATAAAATTGTTATAAGACTATTTTGTAATTTTACATATACTCTCTTAGTGGTCTTTTGGTTCAAACAGGTGCAATAAAATGAATTAAAATCTCATACTTCAACATCAAGGAATGAAATATGATCTCCATACCACTTAAACTTGTTTGGTAGGTCTATTTTTTACATTAAAGGGAGAATGAAATTGGAAACTTGGGGAGAAACCGAGGGGTCATTTGGTTCAAAGTACTGGAATGAATTGTGAAACCAATATTTGTTCATAAGTGTTTTGTTGGATCGGAATGGATAGAGTAATAGTAATAGGTTGGAATGAATTTGAAACTTGTGTATATACAATAAATATGAGATTCCAATGGGGTGGAATTAGAGTTGGACAATGGTGCAGGTCAGCCCGACCCACATTGCCTTGGTCCGCCCGACCCACACTAGCTTGATCCGCCCCACCGGGACATATTCTCTCTGACTCGTTGTGCTGGCCCGTCCAACCCGTGCCCAAAGCCGGGTTGTTCCCGGGCACCCTTCTCCCTTGCCTACACCCCAAGCCCGCCCAACCCATACTTGTCGGCGCCCATTTATGCTCTTTTTTTCCCAAGCGGGACAGTTCAGCCGTTCAGGGTCACATATTCTCCAACCTGTAATCCTCCAGCCCGCAGTGTGGGCTCGGGCTCCCTCCCCCTAACCCAGCCCAGTTCTAGCCCGGCCTGGCTCGTGCTGGTCTGGCACATTGCCCATGTTTTTGTGGAATGAAATTAGAATCCATTGGGTATCAATCTCCATTCCAAAAGCCTCCATCCAGACAATAAAATGAATTGAAACCATTCTAATCCACTGCAAAAGCTCCAACCAATGAAATTTTAGGGGATTAGTATGGAGTTAGAGTCTATAAAGTATCTAACTTTACTCCAAAACAAGCCAACAAAACACTAGATTTGTCCAAATCCATTCCAACCTCATCAACCAAACACCTCCCTGGTTTTATGGGATGGTCTATCTTCAGACGACCTATTTTGGTTTGAAATAAAGACAGGGAATTTGTAACCAGTTTACAGCAAACTGTGACCACTTGTGAAAAACAAGTTATCATTAACTGTAACACTAACTGAACCATTGTGGTTACATTTGAGCATAAAATGATTATAAAACCTCGTCTTTATTTTAGATAAATTTGGGACAGCTGAATTTGTTTTATTCAACTTTATACATATTTTGTATTCAGGTATTTTATTTATTCTTATTTATACTTCTACTGTCTCACTGAATTTTTTATGTTCACATTTTAAGTGGACGTAACCACATTTGTGTGATCAAATATGATTTAGTTTCCGTAAACGTAAACTTAATTTTAGCTAGCGGGTAAAATTTAATAGCACAAAATGTTTATTTATGTTGGTGTAATAGTAGCAATAATGTAAGTATGTATGTTGGCTTAGTCAAGTTGGTGTTGTTACTTGTTGGTTAGGGTCGGTTGGGATCAGAGTTATGGTTTGTATTTTATTGCATGCAGTGACTCGATCTAGTACTCGGGCGAGTAAGGTTACTCGGCCGAGTACGGCTAACACTTAATCGAGTAGGGTGGCTACTTGGTCGATTATAGAGGGCACTCGATCTAATAGGGTGGTACTCGGTCGAGTAAAGTGGTACTAGATCGAGTAAACCCGTATATTTTGCTTGTATCTCGGTCTTTTGCATTCTCGTTTAATATTTTACGAAATCGAGTTAGAGGAGCGATGATATAGACTCAGGAAAAAAAATACAAGAAAAACCGAGAAGAAGGAAACTCAAGACGGGATCGTAAGTATCATTTGAAAAGTAATCAAGTCAGGAGAGCCGGTCAGAGGTTGACACATAGATGGCCGACCGGCCAACCACCTGCTCCCCACACCTCCTCTTATTCCCTCGTGCAGCTCCCTCCAAGAAGGGTCCATAGTAGAGCTGGACAGCGGGCCGGGCCGAGCTGGAAGCGGGTCGGGCTGTGGGAGAGGGAGCCCGAACCCGCAGTGTGGGCCAAAGGGGTGCGGGTTGGACCGGGCCGGGCTAGGGATTTGGTGGCCCTGGACCGGCCCGCGGGAAAAAAAAGACTAAAAATGGGTGTGGGTCGGTGTGGGCTGGGCGGGCTGGAGGTGTGGGCCGGGGAGAATGGAGCCCGGGACCGGCCCAGTTTGGGGGAGCGGGTTGGGCGGGCCAGCGTAGTGGGCTAGTGGGCCAGAGAAGATAGAGCCCGGTGGGACGGGCCGGGCCAGTGTGGCCTGGGCCGACCCGCAATTCTGGCCAGTTCTAGTCCATAGTGAGCCACCAAACCACTGGTCAAGCAGTGGGGTGACCACCTTCCATATTCTCTCTCATCTCTTTTTTTTTTTTCTCGTGGGAGCTTGGCAAATGAAAGTCCCCAGCCGCTAGACCGGCCGACCGGCTGGTGGTTAGATTTTCCGCGGGCCTATTCCTTTCCTCATATAAACGTACACAACAGCTAGCCTTCACCACCACCCGGTCGACCGGCAACGTTGCCATTGGCTGGTGGTCGTTTTGTTGATTTCTCTGTTTGAATTTTTGGGCTCGACCCCGGTGTGGTGACCGACCAAGGCCATGTGCCCGGTTTTGATTTTGCGCCCTTGTGAAGACCTCCCTTGTAATTTTTAGTATGAAGATAATGTTTACGGAGATGTTTACGGGGGCCCACTTATTTGAACAAAACCTAGACTTAGATTAGTTTAGTTAGTTTAATCTCTCCTTAAGTAGTTTAACCTTTCGTCAATTACTCTTTAATAATTACGTTTAGATTTAGTCTTGTAATTGGATTTCTTGGGTTGTAATTTGAAGATTGGTGATAAAGTATTCATCTTTATTCAAGTTTTATCTTTTATGGTTCATTTATCTTCCTTAATTAGTTTGTAAATTTCTTAATCTCCTTTAATAATCTAGTTAATATAATTTCACTAAACATTTGTCTTATTTTATCATGCCTTGTCTTAATTTCTTGCTTTATTATTCCATGTTTTTTATGTTGACTAGGATTAGTGGGAGATTATGAGCATAGATAAGGGTTAATCTATGTTAGTTGGTTTAATTTATTAATTACTTGTCTTAATTATATCTTATGCATGCAACATGTTTGATGGAATGCTTGTGTTGAACTTGTATGAGTCCTACCCTTCTTAGCAACTGCATGCATATATATGGAATGTATAACCTAGTGTACATGAGAGCTAGCTAGGATCGACACGAGGAAGAGTTGTAAGATCAAGAGCCTCAATTCCTGTGCCTAAGCGAGACTACTACCCTTCAACTATTGACCCAAATCTCTAGAACCCTATTGATCCATATGAACCCATTGATCATAATATTCTTTTCTTGCTTGTTATATGCTCATCTTAGATTAGTCTTGTTCCTTATTTCTTGCATTTACTGTATGTTTTATTTTAGTTTTAAACTCATTTTTATATCGTGACAACCCTTTAGCATAACTAGTCTAGACTTTGCATTATTATTCACCCACCGTCTCATGGACCGACCTTGAATTGCGCTTGCTAGTCTTGGTTACAAATAATTGTTTGATTTGGGCGTGATGACTAAGCCCTTATCAAAATGGCATCGCTGTCGGGGACAGTGTTGTATGTTTGAATTGCTTGTGTGTCTAGTTTAGTTGTGTTTCCTTGCCTTGTTCCTCAAGGTCGTTCCTATAGCTTTTGTGTAGTTTATTTGTTTGTAGTAGCCATATGCATAAGTTTCAATGATGATACGAGGTTTTCAGCAAGAAGATTATGAACAAGGTGAAGCTTTTGGCTATGAATTCCATGAGTGTAGAGAGTTTGTTGAGCAAGATAACATATTCTTATCCTACAACTAACTTAATGAAAGCCTAAGCTATTACCCCAACTCTCCTTACGAAAGATCTCATGTCCAACCTCTACAACAACACCATTTCAAAACTCCTTACAACATCAACAAAAGCATCCTCCCATTTCTCACAACAAGAAACTAATCATAGCCTTGATACGCAAAACACTGTCTTCCAAATGCTAAAGGAATGGATAGGAAGCCCAAGTAAGGGATATGGTTTTTCATGACAGTGTGGCCCGTTAGGGTATGTTGGCTACTCAATTGGGTCAATATCAAGCCGACCAAGATCAGAGCTTGATTTAGAACAAGAGGGAAGTAACATGATGGATGATAATGAGGCATTTTCCCTTGCTTGTTGCCACACACCCTCAACAAATGCTATGAAAAAAATGCTTATGCTCCATTTTGGGGATAAGGTTTTTTTTATAAGGATGGTAGTGGTGGTGATAGTGATGATGATGATGATGATGATGATGATTATGATGAGGAGGAGGAGGAGGAGGAGGAGGAGGAGGAGGGGTGAACTGTTGGAGTAAGTGTCCTCCACAATAGTGCGCCACATAATAAATCTTATTATGGAATATAATTGGGATAATTATTGACTATATATATGATTAGTCAGTTGATTAACGTAAATCAATAACGGTTGGCTGACTAGAGTTTGACGTTATTGTCGTTTGACGGCGGTGATCAACTGATCCCTTTCGTCACACCTAAAGGATGAAATCCAAATAGTAACTAATTATTTGTATACGATACAGTTAATTAGTACATTACATATCTTCGATATGTACGAGAGTTAATTATTAGAAATTGAGTTAAGAACTCAAATTCGATTAAGTTTAATTTTCAATTATGCGATAATTGACTAATAAATTTATATCTTATTTTAATATGATTAAATAAGATTTAACTTAGTAATTAATCGTTAAATTACTAAATTAGTTGAGGTTTTTGAGATAGAGGTAATTAGTTAATTATATTTACAAGGAGTTGTAAAATAAATTAACTAAGCATTGTGGGACCCATTATATATTGATATAATGGTAAAATATTACTTAAAATGTTAAGTACATATTATTTATTTAATTGAGTCATATAATTGTTATATGATCAAATTAACACTTAATTATACAAGATAATTAACCATATGATCAATAAGTATTTGTGAGACAAATATCAAAATCAAAATGGACC
>JAIUZE010067691.1:0-22847 GCA_022085475.1 Heliosperma pusillum | reverse complement strand
TTCATTGACACTGAGTTGTCGAGAAGCATATGCAATGGACTTTTCTAGCTCTGCATTAAGACACATCCCAAAAACCATGCTTATTGAAGATCACAATAGACATCATAATCAGCTTCATCATCTGGTAAAGTCAACACCGGTGCGGTAGTCAATCTCTTCTTTAATTCCAAGAAGGCATTTTCACATTCATAGGTCCAGATATACTTTGCTTCCTTCTTTAGCAATTGAGTCATCGGTCTTGCTAACTTAGAGAAATCTTTCACAAACCGACGGTAATAACCCGCTAAACCAAGGAAACTCCGAATCTCGGACACATTTTTCGGACTTTTCCATTCCACCACGGCCTCAATTTTAGCTGGATCAACCATAACACCGTCTTTTGAAATGACATGACCAAGGAAAGATACCTCGGGCAACCAGAATTCACATTTGAAGAACTTAGCATACCATTTTTGGCGTCGAAGAACACCCAAAATGGTTCGGAGGTGATCAGCATGTTCTTCCTCAGATTTAGAAAAGATCAAAATATCATCAATGAATACCACAACACATTTATCGAGGTACTCGCTGAAGGTACGATTCATCTGATCCATGAATATTGCTGGAGCGTTAGTCAAACCGAATGGCATCACATTAAATTCAAAATGACCATACCTCGAGCTAAAAGCAGTCTTGGGAATATCTGCTTCACGAACGGGAATTTGATGATAACCCGATCTAAGATCAATCTTTGAAAAAGTAGAAGCACAACGTAACTGGTCAAAGAGATCATTAATACGCGGAAGAGGATATTTGTTTTTGATTGTGACACGGTTCAACTCACGATAATCAATGCACATTCGCATAGAACCGTCTTTCTTTTTTACAAAGAGCACGGGCGCACCCCAAGGAGAAGCACTAGGCCTAATAAAGCCTTTCTCAATCAAATCATCAAGTTGAATTCTCAACTCTTTCAATTCGGAAGGAGCCATACGATACGGAGCTTTAGCAATTGGTCCAGTTCCAGGAACTAGATCAATGGAAAATTCAACATCTCTTTCAGGAGGAATCCCGGGTAATTCATCGCGAAATACATCTGGAAACTCTTGAACAATTGGGACATCTTCCAATGAAGGCAAAGACGAAGTGGTAGAAGTAGTTACAACACATAAGAAAGCTTTGTAACCCTTCTTGATTACTTTTACCATCTTCATAGCCGAAATAAGTTTCACAGTGGACTGTTTTCGAACCCCTTGATAGGATACCCGGGTACCTAAAGGGCTTTTGAGAATAATCTTCTGGTCACGGCATTCAAATCGAGCATAATAAGTAGATAACCAATCCATGCCCAGAATAATATCAAATTCTTCCAGAGGGAACCGAAGAAGATTAGCCGGAAAAATAGATCCGTTTATCGATATAGGAATGTCCGAATGAATATAAGAGCATGAAAAAACATCTCCGGATGGTAAAGATATAGGAGTACTTTCTCCAACTGAAGCTTTTAGAGGTAATTTATCGGATAGTCTCATAGAAATAAAGGACAAAGAAGCTCCCGTATCAAATAAAATTAAACACGGTATTTCATAAATTGAAAACATACCAGTCACAATGTCTGGTTGAGCATCGGCCTCAGCACGGCTCATGATAAAAATTCGACCCTTAGGTCTCCCAGAAGTAACTGGTGTAGAAGCCGTCTTCTTCTTATCAGGACACTCATTAAACTTGTGTCCCGGTTTCTGACAATTAAAGCACACAAGGGGCTTGTTGAAACAGCCAATACCGGGATGCATAGGCATCTTGCACCTAAAACAGATACGACCCTTAAGATCGTTGTTGTTGCTCGGGAAGAATGGACGGTTTCTCTGAGTTGCTTGTCCACTCTGAAAATTCCTCCTCTTGTTTGGGTAAGAGAAGGGAAAGGAAGGTCGAGAAGTAGGATACAACGGTCTCTTGCCATAAGCATTAGGAGCAACATACGAGGTACGCGCCTCTTCGGCAATCTCCCGAATAGAACTCTCGGCCCATATAGCATCATTGTAGATAGAGACAAAAGAAGTAGCACTCCTACTGATCTTGCCCTTCACCTGAGGAGAAAGTTTTCCCAGGTAAAAGAATGCCTTGTCTTCCTCCCTTGAAATAAGCCGAGTGGCATAATGAGCCAACTCGTTGAACTTGGTTGTGAACTCCTGAACTTAGAGAACTCCTTGTTTGAAGTCCATGAATTCTTTCAGTTTCTGCTGTCTCAATTCATCCGGGTAGAACCTCGCCTCCAATAGCTCACGGAAACGAGTCCAACCAAAATCAGGTTCCAACTTAGAAGTAGGGCCAGTAAGTGACCACCACTGATCAGCTTCCTTCACTAAGAAGTGGGAAGCAAGACGGACTTTATCCGCATCAAGAACATCGTATAGAGAAAAGTTCTTCTCCATTTCACGTATCCATTCCGAAAGCTGAATGGGATCTACTTAACCACCATAGGTTTTGGCTTGGCTCCTAGATAGTTGTGAAGCAACCCATGTACAACTCCCGTGTCTCTCACGGTCGGGAGGAGGATTAGGAATAGGATTCTGCTGTTGATTTTGTTGATTTTGAATAATAAGAGTAAGAGCTGCTAGGATCGTGTTGTCAATTCTCGGAGGCGTCTTGCAAAATAAAACACAGATTAGTACTTATCATTTAGCAAGCACAAAGAGACTACAACATAAATCCTAATCTACCCATCTTACCCTTCTATCTCACGGTTTATTATTTTATTAAGGTCAAGTTATTTATGCAAGGGTACACAAACGTGCGTCGGGAGCCAAATAGCTCTGATACCAACTGTGACACCCTCAAATTTGCGGAAAGAAAAAAAAATTTAAAAAATAAAAGATGAGACACGTTTCAATAGGTTCAATTGTGAAAATCGGTAAAATTTGAAAAACCGGAACATATCATTAAATATATCATCACAAACCACAAGGTTTTGTCTTAAGAAAAAGGTTCATAAAAAAAGGAAATTAATATTATACATAGGAATTATACAAGACGGGAGACATATCTCCCGTATAAATACGGAAATAAAAGAGTGTATAATACTATACAATCTAAGAACCTAATATAGGTCCAAGGTAAATACTTCGCTCGCTAGCTCGTCAATGTACCCAAGTATGCATCACAAACCTGCCAACCGCATTAAATATAAACACGGAAGCCACAGTCAGTGGGGAGTAACTCCGAGTTCTCCCAGCAACGAAATGTCGAGTTTAATAAAACATGAATAACATAAAAGAGATGTATATGGAAAATACAAAAACCTTAACATATACGATATGCTTTTCATGTTATGAAACAAATAACTAACATATAACCTAGCATATGAAGGATAAGCTACTCATGCAAGCTATCATGTGAATCGGTTAACAACCTATACCACGAGGTAGGGAAGATAGTATTTCAGCTCAGAGGTTACATTTAAAACATGGCCTGGATACAACTCAACCCTAATCATACAAAATATCATGTGAATCAGTTAACAACCGGTAATCCAAACTCTATCAACCTTAGCCGGCTTGCATCTCACCTTCTAAGATTCATAGAATCATCAAACATGAAAGACCAATACGTCTAGAAACAGGCATAAGTTCTTAGCACGGCCAATAGTCGACTTCTGTAACTCGAGTCTATACCACAAGGTAGGAAAACATCCTAGTCCTAGACTGATCAGACCTAGCGACAACAGCTAACCCATTCCTCGTCCCATGACATAACCGTACATGAGAAACTCTACTAGGCGACCCCCTAAGCAGAGATGGCTAGTACTTAAGCCGGCTCCATTCCCAAAGTGGAAGCAATAGGCAGCCATGCCCCCGGCTTGGTATCAAAAGGCCCAAGCCAGTGACACAAAAGCTATCAACAAGTGAACATATACTCGTTAAAGACAGTAAAGCCTATCAATGTCATGGTCCAAGATACTCATTTAGAATTAGAATGGTAAAGACGCCATATACTCATAATTCTCTATGGGTACTTAGTCAACACGACACCAACCATATAATTAAACAGTCACGGGAAAAACATCCTATCATGTGACTAATTGCATATAAATCATATTCAAATATCATATCGCCTCATATCTACTAAGGCTAATTCAATAATTAAATAAAACCTTTCTTGAAGACAAATCCCCGACCCGAGTCCCGCGACGGGTCATCAGTCAAAACGGGGCTGACTAGATCTTAGTTTGACCAAACCCGTTTGGTCAAACCGGATAGAAACAGAGTCTTTACCATTTAGACTTGAACATAAAATCATCATATTCATTTCATGCTATTTTATTCC
Organism: Heliosperma pusillum; assembly: GCA_022085475.1. NCBI lineage: Eukaryota > Viridiplantae > Streptophyta > Magnoliopsida > Caryophyllales > Caryophyllaceae > Heliosperma > Heliosperma pusillum. The sequence continues at coordinate 18,545 of JAIUZE010067691.1, read as the reverse complement.
AACTTCTAACATGTGAATTATTAAATCTTACGAAACCCGCTTGACTTAAAGGATATCATATTAAACTACAATCTCGTATTATAATTTCTAACATGTGATAAATAATAATATTATGAAAACCTTTTAATTAAATATTTTACTTATTAGAATTTCCCACTTGCTAAATAATACAAAACACGATAAAATAACAATAAACTCAAAAACCGTCACAAGTCCAAAGAGGGACCCACGGCCTGTTTTGGGCCGAGAAAGAACTGGGCCTGGACTGGGCCCACGGGCCTGGTTTGGGCCTGGTTTGGGTCGACATTTCTATAATCCTTTCTTAATATTTCCCGCATGCTTTAACATATTTAAAACCCGTCAAAACAACAACAAAACAATCAAGTATCGACACAACCCAAAGACTAAATCCCGGACTAACCCAGACCGGCCTGGACCGGGCCTGAACCGGCCTGAACCGGCCTGAACCGGCCTGGTTTGGGCTGGTTTTCCAGCCACCTTACACGGCCACTTCTCACGGCCAAACCAACAACCACCCCAAATTATTTCAAACATGATTTTAATTAACAACATCCATTTTAACAACCAATTCAACCATCATTCATACAAAATCATGATTTTGAACAAATCATCCAAATATGTCAAGAACACTAAACATGCTAAAAATTCATACAACATAATAAAAATAACAACTTATCATGTTACTAGTTAAAACCGTAATTAACAATAATATAAACCAAAAACAAAAGAATGTAACATTAATTCGTCGAGTAACTCGGAATCGTTACCTTAGCTAGCAAAAATCAATTAGCACCAAAATAAGAAGTAAAAACCCGTCTACTAATCTTCTTCTAAAATATACGAGTCACCAAACTCGTCTTCAAAATCTTCTCCTATAAGAAATGACAAAAATAAAGTTGAGTACTCCATTCGCCCTGTCAATCCCCCGGAGATTTCCGCCCGGTTCTACTTGAGTACTCCATTCGGGGGATGAAAGTGGGCCCGAGATTTTCTCCGTGATTGAAGCACCTACTCCTATCAAAATGAAAAGCGTGACTTAGTAAACTAACCTCGTCGTATGTTGAGAAGATTAAATGAGTTGGCTTTGAGCTCTTACTTGGCTTAAAGTTGGGCCGGTAACAGCCGGCTCGGAGAAAATAAAAGGAGAGGAAACTTGGCTTGAGACCGTCTCCCCAACCCAGTGCTGACCACACTGAGAGACACGAACGCGAACGGCCTTTCCAGTTTATAGCAAATGTATCTTAATTTATCTAAATTCGATGGTATGTTTATAATCAAGTTAACTAATTGAGTTTTTAGTTGGGGAATCAAACCTTATCAATTGTTTTTTAGATAACTCCATAAAAGTATTTTTAAAGATACTAATGTTAATCAAATAGATAAAAACTTGATTTCAACAATTAAAGTGTTGAAAACGATTTTGTCGGAATTGAAAATAAAACGTACGTGGAGATGGAGAGCGGAGAGGAGACTCTAGAAATATAAGTTAGGACGTATTTGAACAAGTAACGAAGGTTTTGTGACGATTTTGCTCAAGAATGATGAAGAACGCTCAAGAACACCAAGAACGATTTTGATTATATTAAAGAAGGTATTAATTAGATATTAAGTTGATTTAGTGTAAAATGAAAAGATAAGTGGTGAGTAAGAGTGGAGTGGGTGCCGTGTAAATATAGGGGATTACGGGAGTCGGGTTTTGAATTTGTTGTTACGGGATTGACTCGGGTTTTATAATTATATTATGGTAATTAATTAGATATTATTAGGTTTAATGATAGTTTAATCAAATATCTAGATATTAATTAGATATTATGTTATTGTAATCAAAAGAAAGAAAAATATCTAGTCCTAAGAGGAGAGGAGGAGCCGTGTGGTTGTAGAAGAATCGGGTCTGTTTTTTAAGCGATTTGCGGAGTTTAAGATGACGGATCGATAAAGTTACAAATATCTTAGATATTCGTATTAGTTTAATCAAAAGAATTAAAAGATCTAAAGTGAGTGGAAAAAGGTGACATGGGGCGTGTGACTCATGCAAGAGTCGGGTTTCGGGTTTGTTTCGGGACTTTAGTTGACTCGGGAATAGTTAAATGACGTTCGGGGTTAAACCGTAAAACCTTCTCTTTAATTCCGAATAAATTCAAAATAATTATATTAAATTATCATAAATTCAAACAAATCTTAATAAATTAAAATAAATTAAATTTATTATTTTTCAAATATAATTTCGGTCTTTCAAATTACGGGTTGTTACATTTAATATGGTGGGAAAAGAAATAGCAGACAAAAATATTAAGATCCCAAGGTTAGTCAAATGGCTTAGTTTGACTTGACAAAGACAAAACCATATCGTATAAGGTTCTGTTTCTCCATTCAACAACGCCTTATCTCATAACGTTTGTTAGAGAAGTTAACTCGTGAAACTATTTCACAATACTTTTGGTGAAAATCAAAGTCAATACTTAGATATTTATAGTTACGATTTAGTCGTAAGTCCTTGATCTAATACTCTTAGTGGTTAACTACTTCACATTGAAACTCTTTGAACTTTTTAAAGATTTCTCTTAGCACCTCATTAAGTAGAATCAAACATAATATCTACTTAAATCGTCGGTAAATAAAGTGAAGTAATCATTACCATCTCTGGTTGTGTTTGTTATTGGACCACACATATTCTTATGTAATAGGGCCAATAACTCACTAGTTCGATTTCCTTTTCAATAAAAAAAGGGGCACGAATCATCTTGCCTTGAATACAAGATTCGACACACCATAAGATTCAAAATCAAATGGTTTAGGGATAGTAGTCAATACTAGCCTCTTAATGTGCTACACAATCCAGAATTAAGATTAGATTAGGGTCACCAATTTTGAGCCTTTTATAATTTATATGACAAGTAATTTCTAGTTTATGTCAAGAATATAATTACCTTTGCTTGGTATGGGATAACCAATGAGCAAGTATAGGCATAAAAAGATACAACGCTTGTTCTATTTACTAAAATGAAACACTTGTGTCGTACACTAAAGTGGATACTATATTCTTTATTTAGAGGTCTTGTACATAATAACTTTTATTAAAGTATACCTCTAAATCCAAAACTAGATTGATCACATTATAACTTTTATATGTCTCTATAGAAATAAAACTACATTTAGTTATATTTCCCTTGTAGGTCGACATTTAATCATGGCTAGTCGTCGCACGAATCATTATTATATGCATTGAATACATCGATGAAAACCATAATGGATATCTAATACCCAAAACTTGCATTTTAGCAAAATAAATGTCGATCATATAGATATTATGGGTGAAAATAGTACATCCAATTTCTAACTCTTTAGAAAACTTGGGGCAAATTCTTTTCAAATGTCTTACACTGTAAAATAGAATCATCAAAAGTTGGGTTCGACACCTTGCTTGGGTTTTGACTTTACTTTTCAAAATAGCCTTGCCTTTTTCCCTTGCCTTGTGCCAACATCGTGCCAACCTACTCTTGAACCTCGTCTTATTCTTAACAATTAAGAATATAAACATCCCTCTTAGTGCTTCCACTCACTTTCATGAATCTCTACTTTAGACAAGTACATTAGAACTATTATGAAGACTCATTCATGGTTTTACCTTCAAAAATGATAAACCTTTCATGAAGTGACTACGGTATTTGGTTATTCATGATTTCAAATAAATCGATTAACCTAGTCGTCCCAACTGATTTGGCCTCTTTTGAGGTAAGCCTCGATAAGGAGCATTATGACGTCATACCAAAAATAACAAATATTTTTTTTTTGGGCAAAAAGATTGATGCACCATTGTAATAAAAAGACGTCACTAAAACAAAATCAAAATATTTTTGACTAAGTGTGACTTATTCATATACTCTTCATAAGAGATATTTGCAATGGTGAGTATGAGGATCAAAAAAGAAAAAAAATCATTTTGTCATTAGCTACGGTAGTTTAAACGGAGATCGCAATCAAAATGCTACCGTATAAAATAATGGAAACCCTTTCCACGATTGAACGGATTTACAAGTTCATAGAAGGATAAAATATTTGTCATTTGCGCGTATAAAATAAATCTCAACGGAAAATAAACATTCATTGCTTATATATAATTCAATTGTAAAACAATTTTAAACAAGTCACTCATATAATGACCCCTCACAAAATTATATAAGTTATTCCAAGACCCATCTTTAGACAAAAATAGTCATCTTATGCTACCTTTATCTAAAAATGGTAAGTCAATACTTGACTAATTCTACCCTTAGAACTCTTGGTTGACGGATTTCAACTAAATCCATCTCCTAGTCCCAAGATAACTCTTATCTCGTTGAGTCCAATCCAATTTTAGCTTGTGATCGTATCACCCTACTTACCCGAGGTAAAAAGGGACTCACGAGCGTGGTAGCCCTAATGAACACGGGATTCATAGGTGTTACTAATTGGTAAGGTTAATCTCAATTTTTTAAGTCATGTGAGAGGTCTTGTCAATTTAGTTATTAATTTCCTATAAGCGAACTAAATCGGTGAATTTTGAAGAATGTTGAATTGACAATCGAGAAATAAAATAAAAATGCATGTTGCCGATTTTGGCATGTACGGAAAACATAAAGAAAGCATATAATAAATCCTAGTATGAACACCTAGCTAATCCAATTAACTAGACGATTACAAAATCGGAAACCAACTCCTTGGCCCCTTGCCTCTTCTCGGTACATGCTCCAAAAGGGCACCGTCTTTTGGAGCACCGACTTCGGGAATCTCCGTCTTCATAATAATTAATTACAAAAGATACAAATAAAATTCCAATTCTACATTTGATCTAGAAAATGAAATTAAATTATTACAAACGGCGATACGAGATCGCAAATAAAATTACAACCGAATCGATATTCCCTTACATTACGGGTAATACCGATTAAAATAATCTAGGCCATACTAGGTACAACTTGCATTAAAAATTAAATAAATGACATTCATTCATTCAACAATAACAACATAAATAAAATGCTGTAAAAATCATACCAAAATCGCCCTTAACACTTATCATGCTCATTCAAGCTCGGTTTTATGGATTTTATCGATTTTTAACCATTAAAAATCACTAATCAACACTTAAATCGTATTTAAGCTCAAACTAAATATCTAAACTGATTTGAACTCAAAATTAGTCCCCACTAACTTTGTTTGTATTTAATTAGTTCGAATTGATCGTATTTGCTAAATATAGAGGTTTAATCATAACATTTATGAAATAAACCCAAAATAAAATATAAAAATCATAAAAATTTGAAACCAAAAATTTTTTACATTCTGGAACATTTCCAGGAACTCTAAAAACCAGAAACATTTGCCCAAAAAATTTGAATAAAGTTTATGAACAAATAACTTAATATTCAACGGTTTTATGAAATAAAAACCATTAAATATAGTAAAACAGTAAAACAAATTATAAAATTTCACAAAGATGATATAAATCAGATTATAAAATGTACCAATCAAGACCAGAAAAGGACGTTTCATTTTTATGAAAATAATAATCTCACTTTATTGACTTTTATCTCATAAAAATAAATAATCATGCAAAACTTAATTAAAACTCACGAAATTTTACATACAGTATGTACAACATGCATGTGAGATCATATAAAAATTTCATGACCAGAATCAACATGCAACTATTTTTAGTTAACTTTTAACATAAAAAATGCATGTTAATCATGATTTAAAGACCATAAATCAAAATAAATAGCAAAATAATCCCTAAAATCACCAAACTTGACCACAACTATTTTTAGGTCAGTAGGTATGTATGCAAATCAAAAATTTTGTGTAAAACAATTTTTAACACAAATTTTCAATTTTACCTAAGTTATCGTATAACTCGATTTTAATGCTTAAAATCAACATGCATGTAACAATTGAGCTCTGATACCACTTGAAAGTCCTAGACCTCTAATTATACTCTTCTAATTAGTTCATTAAATTACATTAACTTAATGATTTAGGATCTAGTTATCATGCATGCAAATAAAAAAGCATAAAAGAAAAGATAAGACAAAAACATCCTTACATTGGGTATTTTCGGTTCAATATGGGCACAATAAGAACTCCTTCTTATTGTTCTTGAGCATGAAATTAATGGATGATCCTCCATAAAACAACCTCCAAAGTAGAAGGTCTCCTTCTTGTTGCACCCAAGAATCAACCCAAATAATCTTAACTTATTATTAACTAGATAATAAGTAAGACATTATACTACTAATATTATTGTATTACTACACTAGTAATATGATATGAATATTAGTTTGCATGTTAGTTTTTAGAGAGATTTTGGAGGTTTTAGAGAGAAGAAGGAAAATAAGCAAAAATGAAGTTGTCCACAAATAAGAACAACCATTGTCCTTTTATAGTGGCCTTTGGCCGGATGGTGCTAGCCCTTATGGCTCTTATTTTGCTCATTTTTTATTCCCATGCAAATAGGTAGTGTGTGGGATTGATTATAATCATGTTCATGTCATAACTTGTCATAATCAATATGTTGTAGTATGATACAAGAAATGAACAATCATCATTGTGTTTTTCCACTATAATTTCGGTCCACATGGTGAAATGTAGTCCATTTTGATTTTTGATATTTGTCCCACAAATACTTATAATCATATGTTTAATTATCTTGTATAATTAAGTGTTAATTTGATCATATAACAATTATATGACACAAATTAATAAACAATATGTACTTAATTTTTAAGTGATATTTTACCATTATATCAATATATAATGGATCCCACAATGCCCAGTTAATTTATTTTACAACTCCTTGTAAATATAATTAACTAATTACCTCTACCTCAAAATATATGCATAACCTCAACTAATTTAATGAATTAACGATTAATCATTAAATTATATCTTATTTAATCGTATTACAATAAGACGTAAAATTTATTCAGTCAGTTATCGTATAATTGACTAATAAACTTAAGTGGAATGAGTTCGCAACTCAATTTTCAATAAATAACTCTCGTAACTAAACGTACATATCAAATATATGTAATGCTCTAATTAAACTGTATCGTATACAAATAATTAGTGTTCTATTTGGGTCTCATCCTATAGGTGTGACCTAAAGAGATCAGTTGATCACCGCCGTCATACGACAATAACGTCAAACTCTACTTAGCCGAGCGTTACCGATTTACGTTAATCAACTGACGTGGAATATCATAATATACTAATCATGCCACGTATATTCCAAATGAGATTTATTATATAAATGCACTATTGTGGAGGACACTTACTCCAACAGTATCGACTTCTGGTTCTCCCACGATGAGTGGAAGGTTGTCGTGCACACTAGGGTCACGAATGTCTGCGGGTGGCAGCCTAGTTTCTACAGCAACGATTCGACCATCAAAGGCATTGGGGCGAGCATAAGCTTGGTCTTGTTTTGTTTGGAGACGAAGGAGTGCAGCTAGGATTTGATCATTACCATTTGGCTCGGGTTGATGAACACTTGATTGACTGGATCCAGGCATCTTGGAAACTGGACAAGAGACTGACGACGAATCAAAACGCAATCGACCAATCTAGCACACCTACTTGAAAAGACTCGATTTGTGAAGTGGGAGTGTGCCACTGTGTCTAAGGGGGTGTTTGGTTGGAGGTTTTGGAATGGATTGGAATGGATTCAATCCATTCTAGTGTTTGGTTGGAGGATTTTGGAATGGAGTTAGATACCTAATGGATTCTAACTCCATTCCAACCCCTTGAATCTCATACCCACATATACACCAAATATTCTAACTCCATTCCAACTTATTCCTATATTATATCCATTCCATGACTCAACCAAACACTTATGAACAAGTATGGGGTTCTAACTCCATACCTCTATGATATTAGAATCCATTCCAATCCATTCCAATACGTTGAACCAAACGCCCCATAAGTGAGTTTTGAAAATGACTGGTTTGGAAATGTTTGTCCTAGACAACCGTAGTGCGGTTGTAGGAGTGTTGACTCAAAGTGGAAAAAATGATTTTGGCTAGACACTCGGACAGAGTTTCGACTCATTTTGCGCTACTTTAGGCCACCCTTGAAAATGCTTTACAGTTTTAAAAGGATTTTGGTTTTGAAAAATTTGCCATGGTTTATTTACAAAGAGTTGGAACCGTTCGAATACTTTATGTCATGTCAAGACACAAAGGAACGACATGAACACTAAGAACTCGTTACCCTTAGCATTCTATGTCTAGAATGACTCTCGTGGATGCCATTGAACACAGATGTTCACAGAGATCTGGAGTAAGGGCTGACGGTACGTATTAGGAAGTTCTTTTGATCGAACACCTAATCTCGCCCGCCTCGATAGCAGCCTCTACTAATGATTAGGGAAACTCTTCTGTTATCGATGTATTGTCGGTTATATGCATGCTATGCAACATCCACGTTTTAATCCTAGCATGTGAGCTTAGACTATGTCGGTTGAACATGTATTTTAGCATTTAATTAGGTCGAATTGAAATTTAGGATTGATTGGCATGTGAGAATACAAGTAATTAAATCATATAAAGAATCATACAATAAAATGATTAAATAGACCTATAATAGGAATATTACAATTGAGTACAACGGATATAGGATCTATGTCGGATGTATGCTTGAAAGATTAATTGAAATAAAGAAATAATTAATGAAACTAAACGAAATCAGATTAGCAGCGATAATATGAATAATAGTCGATTAATTAACTAATTCAACTACGTCAAAGCGAATCAGGAAGATCAAAGACAAAACCAGCCCGGAACAGGCACAGTAGGAGGAGCGTCCTCTGGAAGAGGCACATCACTCTGTGCGTCTGTTCCTGAGTTGCGTTCTGGCTGTGAAGCCAGCATTGCAAACAGTTAATATTTTGTTGGTATTTACGGTTTATTAATGATCTATAAGTCCAATTTAAGTTATTTAACTCATGTTAATTACACAAGTTATATCAAAGGTGAACCTATAGATTTGATATAGACGAATCTAACCTCTTAAGACACAATTTGATAGATGACTAAAACCCACTAATATTGACTATTAGGGATCTAAGTCAAGAACTAAATAATAAAAAATAAAAAAGACTAAAGAAAAGGTTTTGAAAACAACTTTGACATAGATCTGACATGAATCTTACATTAGTTAAATAAAGTACAAAAGATGGGATTAAACACCCTCAGACTTACATGTTGACGAAACGAGATATGAACTAAAGTTACGTTTTAGCGACAACTCAACTCGAATGTAAAGAAAGTGCCCTCGCAAGGGGAACGATCGATTAGTTAAGTTGATTAAAATTGATTATTGTTGAGTTGGTCAAATGTGTAGGTCAATGCAATAACGTGACAGGTACCCAGAAGGATTTGAGCATACGTGGTCGATTGATCAAGCACGTAGTTGTCAAAATGCTTAGAGCAAGGTCTAGAATGCAAAGAGAGAGAAAGAAGGGGCAGAACCCTCGCGTGCCTTAAAAGTGTGCACGAACCTCTCCTTATATAAGGAGAGATCCGAAGAGTTTTAAAATAAATCGAAAACGGAAAGAAATCTAGAAAATATTCCGGAAACAAGAAAACAGAGCTAGGGAAGAGGCGCAGCTCCTGCTGCGTCATTTCCCGAGCTGTCTCCTACCATAAATAAAAGATTTCCGCGTTTCCTTTTTAGGAATTGCGGTAGTTCTCGAATACTCTTCAATAAAATACGGATATATTTTACCAAAAAGGATAAGTTTTGAAATATTAAAATATCGGGAATATTCCCGAGCGTTCAGGCACGGTTTTAAAAGACGGTTATCAGAAAATGAAGCGGTTTTTTGAACCGGACTCCAAAATAACTCTAATGACTGTCAAATCAACCGTATCGGTACGTAGATGACGACCAACGGGTAAAAACAACTGTTTGAGCTATCACTTGACGATAAACTTACGAATTGTCATAAATCGTTTTGCATACCAAACATGCGGCCCAATCATCACTGGGTGGTTGGCGGAAGGTGTAGATTCGAGGTATCTGCAATTGGGGAGAGCTTTGGTTTTTCAATGGTAAAATGGGTTTTAAGACAAGGGGACCCTCTATCCCCTCTACGTTTTACCCTGTGTATGGATTAACTTACAGGGACTTTAAAAAATGTTGCTGGCAGAAAGGGATTTCATTTTCATCCCCTGTGTAAGGAAATTAGACTTATTAGTCTCATATTTGCTGATGATGTGCTGATATTTTGCAAAGGTGTTGCTGATTCAATAACATTTATCCTTAGAGCCGTCTATACTTTCTCTAATACATATGGACTTAGAGTTAGTGATGAAAAATCCAATGTTTATTTTAATGAAGTGTCAAATGATCTCAAAAATGACTTTCTAAAGGTCTCAGAGTTTAAAGAGGGGTCTTTACCCTTCAAATACCTAGGTATGCTTATCCAGACTATTATACTCGGAAGGAAAGACTGTGATATCCTAATTGGTAAAATCTGGGACAGGATTGATGGACTGGGCATGAAGAAATTGTCTTATGCATGGAGGCGGGTGGTGATCCAATCTATTCTAAGAAGTCTCCGCTCATACTGGGCTTCCATCTTTATTCTACCAAAAAGTGTGATTAGGGATATTGATGCTTTGTGTAGGAATTTCCTATATGGTTGGGACAACATATAGCAAAGTAATCTTGATAGCTTGGTCACGTGTTTTTAAAACAAAAATGGAAGGAGGTCTGGGATTGAAGAGCCAAATTCTATGGAACCAGGCTCTTGTTGGTAAACTATTCATATGGATTGCTAAAAAAAGGATTCCTTGTGGGTTAAATGGGTGAACCAAGTCTATATTAAAGGGGATGACTGGATGAACTATAAGCCTACATATAACTCTAGCTGGGCATGGAGAAATATTTGTCAAACGAAAAAAGATATGAAGACGGGTTTCCTTAATGGCAAATGGATTGTCCAATCTGCTGGTTATACCATAGATGGCTGCTAAAAGTGGATATATGGAGAGAGTGTCAAGGACATATGGGCTCGGATGGTTTAGAACAACTGGGTTATCCCTAAACACTCTTTCTTCACGTGGTTAGCTACACACAAGGTGTGACAACCCTCGCGAATGCGGAAATATAAAACATACAAGCATGTGAATTATATAGCGGAAATAGGTAGTTTTTAAAAACTTTTATACATGCAAGTTAAATAAAACGAGGAGTGTCAAAATATTACAAACTAAATAAAAATACCCCAAGAGACGTAGTCTCTCAAAGTGTTAACAAAAGACAAAGTAATTAGCAACTAGCTAAACAACGTCTAGAGGTGTTTCATCCAGGGACAACGCCCGCTAGCTCACACCCGAACCCAAAATAGTCACAAGCAAAAAGCCATCCATGCAAGCAACCTGTTCATTCATGAAAAACATGAACGCCACAGTCAGTGGGGAGTAACTCCGGGTTCTCCCAGCCATATCACATTAAACGTACATATAAGGAAATACAAAAGTAAAATCATGCATATATAGATATCCATGTGAGTTACGATAAGAATAAATAGGCAATCAATATATAATGATAAGATCATGTGGAAATCAAATGAGGAACTATCATGTATTCAAAGACTCGGGAAGACACTCTTTAGGCAACGAATACGCTCAACTAGGCTTGCTCGCACCGTACGTATAAAAGATTGATAAGATTGAGCTCGAACGGGCAAACCAATCAGTCATGGCGATGATCACTTAAATCCCACATATTATCATCCATTCACGAACAAGACATTGACGGTGTCCAATCGTGCAATGCCATGACACTATCATGAAATCACGGCATTCAAATGACGACACAGACGACAACGTCTCACTTTACATGAAACCATCTAGCATCTGTCCCACAAGAATGATTAAAAGGCATCCCCCGGGATTGACATTTCCCTGAAACTCATACACGATGCTCCATTTCTTAGATGTAGACTAATTTCCTCCTGGTAGGAACAATAATTAAACGGCTCCTAATCTAAACCTGGCCAGATTCTCGTAATCACATTTTCCGATGCGACATGCGATAACGTTTCGCATCCAAGACTCGGTCTTACAATATATATGCCGAGTACCCCCAATTCGGTAGATCAATTCACGAAAGAGGCGGAAAAGAGCTCAAGCCTCATAACAAGCGGTACGCTACATGCAAATAACACCACCTCGCAAGTACACAACATTTGACGGCCGGGTCGATCAACGCATAGCGTTCAACTCCCAACAACGTCGTCGTATGCCCACTAACACATGCATTTAAGCAGTAGGATACCTCTCCGTTCCGACATTCCAGCCTTACGAACGGGAAGGTAGCCAAGGGAATGAGAATACAAAGCACAAGACAAAATAGTGCTCAAACCGTATCATTTGTGAAAACCGACTCAAAGTGGGACATATCGAAAAACCGTCACGAAACATGTGATACAAGCGAATAAGATATCATATATCCAAAACATGAATATTATAAGTCACTACGTAAAATTATACGATAAACGGATCATGCGAACTATTATAAATTACGAGTTTTAGAAATTATAGGAAGAATATACAGCCGTGTTCCAGGCCGGGCAGGGGATCGGTGACCTGTGGGCCGGCTCAGAACACAGGCAAAATTCCAAAATCATAGAAAAACAGAGAAAGTGGTCCAGGCCGGTCAGTGGACCGGCGGCCGGTCGACCGGCTCAGAACACCTCATACAAAATTTCCCAAAAATTCAAGGATGTTACTGATGTGTTCCCAGCCGGTTGGCAGACCGGCGGCCGGTCGACCGGCAGGGAGCACCAGGTCATCCGAGAGCCTTCAATTCATTTCCAAATCATTTCAATTCTCAAATATACTTCTAATAATCATCAACAATCATTATACATCATCAATATTCATCATATAACAACATTCATTAATCATACCATGAATTCTAGGCTTCCTAATCGTATTCTAATACGATTTCTAGCATATAAAACATGTAAAACACGTAAATGATATCGAGTAACCCTTCACCGTTACCTTTTCGCGTCTTTAATCGATTACTAAGCCTTCCTAGTAGTCTCCACCTACAATTAGGTAATAAAAGATGAATATATTTCACCTTGAGAAAGACGGATAATTTAAAAAGCGAGAAAGACGGTAATTTTAACATCAATACGGATAGAGGAAGGTTAGGGAAGAATAATAAGACGAACTTACGTAAATTCCAACAAGAAACGAATGAGCTAGGCGAATTCTAAGATCGAAATCAAAGAGGAAAAGCTTTGAGATTTCTTAAGGAGGAAGAAAGGATTTTGTGTTTGTGTGAATGAATATTAGGTTAAGGGAGTAATGTGAGAGTATAAGTAAAGGGTGAGTCGGAAAAGTCAACGAAAGTCAAAGGCGGCTCAAAAGTCAAGAAAAGTCAAAGACGACTTAAAATTCAAGAAAAGTCAAAGACGACTTAAAATTCAAGAAAGTCAAAGACGACTTAAAATTCAAGAAAAGTCAAAGACGACTCAAAAGTCAAGAAAAGTCAAACTCGACTCAAAAGTCAAGAAAAGTCAAACTCGCCTTAAGACGGGATTCTCATGGAATCTCGCGGAAATTCCAAATACGAACTCGGAAATTCTAAATTCGACTCGGAACAATAAATTCTAAATTAAAACTTAAAATTACTGAAAAGGTTCCGTAAAATATTTCTACTAGAAAAATAGGGTACATTTCCGGGTGTTACACAAGGGCCTTAACACTAAAGATAAATTAAAGGGGATTGGGATATGTGACAAAGACCTTTGCTGCCTATGTGCTCGGGAAACTGAATCGAAAGAGAATTTGTTTGCAAAATGCCAATACAGTAAAAGGATTATACATGAGATTAATAAGTGCACTAGGATTAACATACCTGTGACCAATAGCGTTGAATGGAGTCAAGCTCGGCGAAGCTCCAAGATGCAGAGGGGCATACAGCACATGGTGGTGGCGGCAGTTCTATATAACATTTGGCAACAACTAAATAAGGCCAGGATTTATGGGGTGATTGAAAGACCATAAAATATAGTAAAACAATGTATAATAGATCTACAATATAGGATCAGAAGCAAATTTCAATTGCCTTTGACATGTAAAGATAGACGAGGGCTAGAAGGAGGAATGAGCCCAGTTAGATGAGTAAAGGGGCTGACACTAGTAGGCAAGAAGTAAGATGACCAAGGAAGATGATTGGAGATGATGGAAGCTGAGTGTCGAAGAGTGAGAGTGTCGAAGAGTGTGAGAGTGATGAACAAGATCAAGTGACTGCATCTGGTTTTTTTTTATCAAATAATTTGATGGTTGTTCTATTGATTGCATAGTAAGATGTAATAGGTCTTACTATACCTCAGACATCTCACTTTGTGATGGTCTAGGGCATGTACTTTCATTGATTTATTATTAATATATTCCTACCTTTACCAAAAATAAAAAGTTCATTTTAAGGAAGGTAGAATTATAACATTGCATGTATATATGGATTGGCGACAAGTTTGGATTTATTAATATTGGGTATGGTGGTGATGACTGATGAGTTGGTTTTGGTGATATACATGTGTTAATGTTATGGAATGTATGAGGTGAAATGATATGTGTGCTATGTTGGCTACCATTTATATGCATGTTTTAAGCTTCCCATATATATGGTAAAGTCGATTTCGCGCCATTTATTGCCTATTTCTATGATATTTAGTTAGAATATTGATTCTTCTGCTTTTACTATGTTTTAATGCAGATTGGTTGCATTTGGAGCTTTTTGAGTTGATATTCAGTATAGCAGAGTCAGCAAGATGGAATCCTAGAAGGCTTGGCACGAGAATCGAGAATATTGGAGATGAAAAGAAGAACAAACGGAGAAATAAGATGTTTCTGAAGGATGCTCGATCTAGCAGATTGAATCTTGCTCGATCGAGTCGGGCTGACATCATACTCGTTCGAGCAGATTCACATTTCCTCAATCGAGCAATCCGGTCTTAATGGTTTTCGAGTTTCCTAATTTTGGTTTCAGGTAATTATTATGTTAAGGGAAAAAGAGAACTCGTCTATTGTAAGTAGGTTACGCTTTATTACTATTAAAACTCCTTAGAAACTCTAGTTTTAGACTCTATCGCCGCTGGATTAGTTCGTCGAGACTATTGCTTTAGTTCAACTTTGTAAACAGTATTTTCTAATCTCCTTTCTTATTTAGTTTAATTATTATTAATTAGTTCTTCAATTATTTCATTGTTCATCTTTTATAAGTTATTAGATATGTTTAATTTTATTATTGTTGTTGTTTTTTTTTACAGCGGTAAAATATAATTTTTAGATAACAGTAAGACCCACAAGATCGTACATACAAATTACATTATTGAAAAGGAAAGTACGATTTTCTAATTGACTACGGAAGATGAGATGTCGGGTAACAACAACATGTTGGTGGAGTACGATAGCTTGGATTTGAGGTTCATCTTGCACGGCATCTGCATGACGCGAGACTTCCACAGACCAACCAGGCATATGCTCTAAAGAGTGACGGGAACAAGATGCACTTACGCCACCGGGACGTAGAAATGAAAAGTTGAAAGCGAGCCAAAGAGACGTTCCTCGAGTGGAGATAAATCTCCTACATCTTGAAGAACCAACTAACCAGACCAAATACCGCTGACCCAAAAAGTCACGCTAGCAGACCGACCAATACACAAACTAGTCCTCAACCAAACACCTGGCCAAAGACACCACAGAAACCCTACCTATGGTGCAGCCAACATAGACCGGACATAATCTCATCTTTATCTTATTCTTATAATAGGATATTGTTATTAACACTAAAAAAACAGAAGACACCTATAATTTTGCATAGATAATTTGAAATGAACCGGACTACCGGAGCCAACCAAACCAACCCTCTTTCCAAACCAACATAGACCTACCAAATCATATGTCCAATGAAACCACCCCAATCAGACCAACATCATACGACCATGGTAGACCACCAAACCAAACAAACACGGAAGAAGTGTCAATCAGCACCAACAGACACATCCACCTCGTCATAAAGATCAAAACCCATTAAACAACATGAACTGTCTTACATGCAATCCTCAAAGAAAACGACGACCCAACGGAGACCTTAAAACGTGCAATCTAGAGACGATAGGTGGGGAGAGGGGCGAGGGGAGGGGGAACACCATACTGCTCCAAACAGCAACGACAGAAAAAGGATGGGTTATGCCTAGGGGTGGCAATCGGGTCAGTCGGGTCGGGTTTGGGTCGGGTCATATCGGGTTCGGGTCGTATCGGATTCGGGTCGTATCGGGTCAGACAACCCTTTCGGGTCGGGTCGGGTCGGGTCGGGTTCGAGTCGTTATCGGGTCGGGTCATTTTCGGGTCAAATTACACATCGGGTCGGGTCGGGTTTGGGTCGGGTCGTAATCGGGTCCGGTTATTTTATCGCAACATTTCAATATTTTTCCATTAAATCTAGTTTTAAATTATTATTTGGTTTAATTAATTCATTATTAAGTCAAACATATCAATTTAAACAATAAATCACTTTCATTTTGATCATTATTAAGGTTAATAATTGTCAGGGCGTCAATTTAATCGGGTCAATATCGGTTCGGGTCAATGTCGGATCAGGTCTGGGTCGGGTTCGGGTCACTGATTTTCGGGTCGTCAACGGGTTACGGGTCGTCATCGGGTTGGGTCGGGTCGGTTTCGGGTTGCATTATTCTCGGGTCGGGTTGGGTCGGTTTTGCTCGGGTTTCGGGTCAGGTCACTCGAGTCGGGTCAGACTTGTCAGCTCTAGTTATGCCCATGCCAAAGACCCGATAGGTGGGGAAAGGGGGCGAGGGCGAGTGGAACACCATATCGACCCAAAAAAATAGTGCATAAACCACCAGGACACAAACAAGATGGGTTATACCCATTAAAATACTGACTGAAATAAAACAGACCCGGGGAGAGGGGCATGGCACCGTGTTTCATGCAAAACCAAAGAGTTACAAGAGAGATTGATCGATGACGAGGATAGACCACCGTGGCATGACCATTGCTAACACCAGAATGGAGGCAGGTAAGAAGCCAATCGATCGCATAGTTGACGGAGATGTGATCGGTGAATCACCAGAGTTGGGTCAAAGGATGAACCCATCTCCGGCGAGAAATGGTTGTTTATATAAGATGTGATTGATTAATCGCCGGAGATGGGCCAAAAGATGAACCCATCTCCGGCGAAAGGGTAGAAATATGTGGGGAAAGAGGGTGGAAGGCGGCGGCAGCACAAGACTGTCTAAGGTTTGGGAGTTTTCTTAAAGAGAAGTGGGAGAAAATTTTTAGAGAGAGAGTGACTTCTTTATTGTTATTGTTGATTTAATCATTATGAGTAACTAAACCTTTAATCTAGGGTTAAAGGGGATTTAGGATGTTAGAAGAGGGATTATTTGATTAATTTTTAGTTAAATAATATGGTTGTCTTTTGATTGTTATTATAATTCTAGTGGATTGATTTTGGCCATAATTAATTGACTAGTATCGCATATTAGGATTATCAACGACCGTGTTAAGACTAATATAGGCTACGCAATCGAATATAATAAGTTTAATGATAGCAACCACATGTTAGACTTAGATATAAAGGGGATAATTGAGTCGGTCGATCTTATGACCTTAGGCAATTACATTGACCTTTTAATTGATTAAATTCATTCCCCGGATAACATTCTTGTGAACCCGATCCCTAGAACTTTTAAGCTTATTGAGTTCATCTTTATTTTAAATAGTTATGGCTAGGGATGGCAGTGGGTCTAAGACCCGACCCATACCCGCCAGGTCGGACCCTTATGGGTCGGTTATGGGTCTCATTTTTTCAAACCCATTGGGTATGTGTGACACCCTCAAATTTGCGGAAAGAAAAAAATAATTTAAATAAATAAACGAAGGTGTCATAAATAAAAGGGTCATTACAAAACGGAAACAATATTATACAAAAGAAATATACAAGACGGGAGACATATCTCCCGTATAAATACGGGAATAAAAGAGTGTATAATAATATACAATCTAAGAACCGAATATAGGTCCAAGGTAAATACTTCGCTCGCTAGCTCGTCAATGTACCCAAAGTATGCATCACCACCTGTTCGACCGCATTAAATATAAACACGGAAGCCACAGTCAGTGGGGAGTAACTCCGAGTCCTCCCAGCCACGAAATGTCAAGTTTAAGAAAACATGAATAACATAAAAGCAATGTATATGGACAATACAAAACTTTAACATATATGATATGCTTTTCATGTTATGAAACAGATAACTAACAAATAACCTAGCATGTGAAAGCTATCATGTGAAACCGATAATAAATAACCCGATAGATAAACTCGCCGTGATACACTCAAACCCTAATCAACACGTAATCATGTGAATCAGTTAACAATCGGTAATCCAAACTCGATCAATCCTAGCCGGCTTGGGCATGCTCACACACCTTCTAAACTCA
>JAIUZE010067690.1:0-12737 GCA_022085475.1 Heliosperma pusillum | reverse complement strand
GTCGAGTCTCAATCTTATCAAACTTATACCGCAAACGGTGAGATGCAAGCCCTAGTGAGCGTATTCGGTTGCCTAAGAGTGTCTTCCCCGAGTCTTTGTATAACATGATGGATTCGGACTTGTAACTCTTATGCTCTTATCATTATATATGAATTGCCTATCTATTCTTATCGTATCTCACATGTATATCTATATATGCATGCTCTACTTTTGTATTTCCTTCTATGTACGTTTAATGTGATATGGCTGGGAGAACCCGGAGTTACTCCCCACTGATTGTGGCGTTCATGTTTTTCATGAATGAACAGGTTGCTTGCATGGATGGCTTTTTGCTTATGCTATTTTGGGTTCGGGTATGAGCTAGCGGGCGTTGTCCCTGGAAGATTAACCTCTAATCGTTAATTAGCTAGTTTGCTAAGTACTTGTTCTTTGTTAACATTTTGAGAGACTCCGTCTCTTTGTTATATTCCGTACTTAGTTTGTAATATTTTGACACTCCTCGTTTTATCTATCTTGTATGTATAAAAGTTTTTAAAATACCGTATTTCCGCAGTTTACTTCACATGCTTGTATGTTTTATATTTCCGCATTCGCGAGGGTTGTCACAGTTTATATCTAGTCCTTATGGCTGGGAATAGTTTTTCGACGGATAATAGGGAGTAACGGTAGTGCATCCTGTCTTGCAATGGAGAACGAGGAGGTTTCTGATGACTTAGAGGACTCTACGATTCGGACTACGGAGGAGGAGAACACGAGGGTGATTATGGCGCGGGACCCGGCGAAAGGTTTTTGGTAAGTGTTTTCATTTAATTCTGTACTTTCATAAAAAATATATCATCTAAATAATTATCGCTTAATTTTTAATATATATCTGTTTTTCAGATGGGATAATATGGCGATCAAATCTTACGTCACTTTGCCGTTCACCCATAACGTCGAATCAGAGTACTTCACCAAATGGAGTAAAGCGAGCCAGAAACAACGTAGGAAGATGTATACTTACTATCAGATTATTTAAAAGTTACTTATTTTTAATTCAAACATAATTTTTTTTATACATAACGTGATGATGTATGTTTCAATTACTATAAACTTATAATTGAAGTCAAATATGCAAAGATTGGGTGCCCAAAGTTGGTGGGATTCCCTTGGGAGTAGCGAAGAAACGGATCCCGAATTTTTCAAAATTTCTAAAATAAACAGGGCTAATAGAAGGTCGGGTGGTAAACAAGAGAAAGCATTGAGCAACCATACTCTAGGCCGGAAGAGTTGCTTCGATGCTTTCAAGGAATTGGTAAGTAATTTTTTTATTGTTTTCACAAATTGGCTAATATTAATTATTGCAGAATATAACTAATTTATGTTTTGATACTACTTTTAGGGTGACTCACCTACACCGTACAAGTTGTTTAAAAAAAAAAAAAACCAGAAGGGCGAGTGGGTTATTTCTAGAGCTGCTGAGACAGACGTAAGTTTTTCTAATCGATTAAATGTTTATTTTACGTAAAAAAACGGTAAAACTATATAGGGAAATTGTACATTATACCCTTAGTTTTTCGGTTTTCTATGTTGTACCCCTCCTTTTTGATAATCTACAGTGTACCCTAAACTTCTTACTTATTTCTCCATCATAACCTCGTTTAACTCATCATTAACTTTATCTTTATCAAACAATCTTACTTTAAACTCTATTTGGACTAATTAATGTTATATATCAACCCTATATGTGAAGCACCACAAATTAATTTTAATAAGCACAAGCTAAAAACATCATTTATGATTCATGACATGATAATAAAGATTTGAGAAATTTTTAGTTAGATTCGTATACTATTTGATGGGTTAATGTCTCATTTGGCGAACTAACAAGTAAATGAGTATGTCATCTAGTAATTGGAATGATAAGGTCAATTAAGAAACTAAGTTAGCAAAGACAAAAATAAGGTCATGATTTGGACTAGTGTATACAGTTTAGGGTTACATCATAGAATTTAAAAAAAAAATAGGGGTACAATATAAAAATCCAAAAAACTCAAGGGTACACCATAGAATACCCAACTATTTATTATATATTTCTACCTTATTTGTTGTTTTATCATACCGATTACCAAAAAAAAAAATGAGTTGCCAACGCCAAATGGAGAGGCTCTAGACGAGTTCCGGGCGAACTGCAACTCTGTCAACGGTTTGACAAGAAGTCGAGACTACTCGGGACCGGAAATACGGGGGAAGAAGTGTGGTATGAACCACCATGTAAAAAAGGTACTCGTCAATCTTTATCTTACGCACCTAGCATGGTCTCTCAATTTTCAAATGCGAATTCTCAACTAAGGGAGAAAATGAAAAAAATGGAGAATAATCGAGAAGCTGAACGAGCCGCACGACAATCCCTTGGAAGAAAAATGCGTTCCACTCAAGATCAAGTTTATGTCTAGAGCGAGCAAATGGTGGCCATGCAAGCGACATAGGCTCAGATGCAGTCTTTTCTTCCCCGGGCTCGTGCTATTTACCTACTCCACATCGTAGGGACGACTTCGCGGATGATGGGCATGGCTTTGGAAGTGATGGTTCCGTTGAGCCTTTAGGTTAGTATTTGTCGTCAATGCTAGTTGTTATGTAAAATACATTAGTTATTTGTATGTTAGTAAGACAATTCTACGAATTTGCTAAATTTTCAATGTAAAGGAGCTTTGTTTTTCCAATTAGCATCTGTTTTCTTTAGTTCTTTTGTCGACTACTGTTGATTCCCGCTCCTGCGGTCGACCTGAAAATAGATTTCCGCTTTGCATTCGACAATCGTATATGGTGTATTGCTGGTTTTATTGGAAATTTTTTCGTTTAAAACAATGCAAAGATGCATTATGGCTGGGCAGCAAGCTGCTGTTTACAGCCACTATTATTTCCAGCCACTTCTATTTTATTTTCTGATAGAAAATCCGTTAGAAAGTCAAGATTTTGTTGACTTTTCTGACGGATTTTCGTCAGATGCAAAGCAATAGTCGAGATTTTATTGATCATTCTAACGAAAAACGCGTCCAAAAAGTGAAGATTTTATTGACTTTTCCGACGGATTTTCTGTCAGTATTTTGTCAGTACAGTCAATAAAATCTTGGAAAACATGCTCGCTCATATATTATTATCGCAGGACGAGATTCAACAACCGAAGCTACTGGTAGTCCTGAGGGGACGGCATCCTCCTATACTGACTTTTCTGTCAAACCATTTGACTTCTCTGATGGAAAGTTTGTCAGGAACATAACTATTATGTTGACTATCCTTACGGATTTCCGTCAGAATAGTTAACAAAACATTGACATACAACCATTGACAAGCGACATATGTTCCTTTAGGTTTATGTCAGTAAACGTTTTTTTCTAATGGGAAATCCGCCAAGATTGCTCTTTTTGTGACGATTCGTAGTGACGGTATTCGTGACGGATTTTTTGACAGGATACCGTATTTCTGACGGATAATCGATGTTATTGTAAAATTTCTTCAGTCAATTTTCCTTGTATTTTTTTGTAGTGGTGTGGGCCCTCAGGTCGAATGACGCCTTGCCTCGCAAAGTGATCATAGATAAGGTCAAGGCAAGGCTCTGGTCATTCTGGATAGTGGAGATGATTGACCCATCTCAGTGCGACAAGCATATATAAGTGGCTGTAGGAGGAGTATTAAAGAGTGTCCTCTCCAAGAGATAACAAATAAACAGGTCAAATATGGGGTGGAGCACCCTCCAAACGTTGGGGGAAAGCAACAGATAGTGCTGGGAATTGAGGCAACATCCTTAGGCATACGAATGGAGTCACGACTCCCTATTCTCCAATTAATGTGGGGGTGGGATAAAAAAAAACCTATTAATTAACACAAAGTACTCATAGTCTAATCCATTTCCCACATCGGACAAGGTAAGAGGCAAAGATTTAATATGGGGGGTCTCTTGATTAAACCGGAAAACACGATGAGTAATACGGGTAATAAGACCAGCAAAGACAATACAACTAGTGGAGAGATTACATGCCTAGGTCAACTAGACCGCAAAGTGGTAGGGTATGTATATCCTTCAAGGTAAATCTCCATCAACATTTAAATACCCCCAAGAATCGCTACTTGTAAATGCCTCACCGAATGAGGCTCTTGTATCCCACTAAACGTCCATCCCATAAACCTTTGCCAAACTCTTCTGGCGGATTGGTAGATAGTTTGATGTAAGATATGATTCCAGCTAGTAATTTTATACTCGGAAATGGTGGCCCAAGTATCTAAGGGGTTGTATTCCGGGGGTGATTCAACGTGTAAATCCTTATGCAAGAGGCTAATGAACTCAATAAAGGCACTAAGAGTATAATTGTAGTTGTTTTTAAAAAGTGGGAAGCTACCATTCAAGACATAACCCTCCCTTTTACTTCGGTGGAACTCAAACGAACTCGAGAATTCAAGAGTTAGTTGAGGGAAAGTCTTATAATTCATCATAAAGGCGTATTTCATTCCAAGACCTTTAAATAACGACTTACAATGTTTATCAATACCTATACTTCGTAAAGAATCCAGATTGATAAACTTAGTAGCTCGCATACCTTTGCGAGGAAAAATCCGCCAATTGTCCCATTGCTTCATTGACCCAAAAAGGACATCGAGAAAATCCGGGTCATAGCCAAACTCGTGTTGGGGTATCTCCTTGGCTTCTTGCATTTTGACATCCTGAGTAGGATTACCGCTACCTTTTCCTTTTTTTTGTTTGGTGTAAATGTAAGTTTCATTAATCAAATAACAACCAATTCATACAACCTAACTTATACAATTAGACCTCCATATACACCAATGAAGGATCAAACATACTTCTAAAAGCAAAAAACAAACACATCCATCATTATTACATGAGTCCCTTTCCACGACATCATAAAATATCATCTATACGAATATTCGCCACCTGAATATTCATGAGACGATACCTAGCCTGAGTTTTGATTTCCTGCACCAACTGCTCTGGCCTAGTGACATATCCTGCTACCCTGGACTTGTTCCTGATCATCCAGATACCATATTGAATGGCCACAAACAAACACCAACATACCTTCCTTCTAAAACCAGACTGAGGCCTCGTCTGTAGTAGAGAAGAAGTTTTAAATCCTCCTCTAGGATGAACCATTAACCAATCTTCCAAACACTTGTAGCACTTCTGAGCATAACAATAATCTGTAAAGAGATGTTGATGACTTTCAGGGCTGACACCACAAAGTAAACAGGTAATATCTCCACCAAGACCCATATTTTGAATCCTATCCAGAGTAAGTAGACGTTCCTGACATTTTAACCAGATAATAAAATTGTGTTTAGGTACATTCAAGTGATTCCAGACAATCCTGCACCAAAAAGGTTTCACCACATTCATCTCACTTAGCCATTTATATCCTCTAGAAATAGTATACCCATCCTCCCCATCAGGCCACAGACCTTGTGAGAATCCTACCTTCAAAACTTCCTTAGTTGCACAGATCTTTCTCCATGCCCAAGAACTAGCTGCATTAGGTTCATAAGTAATCCAATTCCTCCCCTTGAGATATATTTTATCTATCCATTTGATCCACAGATGGTCTTTTTTAACAAGAATCCACCAGGCTAGCTTACCAACTGCTGCAATGTTCCATGTCTTACTGTCAAAAATGCCCAAGCCCCCTTGATCTTTTCCTTTACAAAGAGTAGACCAAGCAACTAAAGGAGCCTTTGAGTAAGTATCTTCTCCTTCCCATAAAAAATTCCTGCACATAGCTTTGAGTTTATCAATCACACCCACAGGTAGAATGAAAATTTGAGCCCAATAGTTGTGCAAAGTGTTCAAAACTGACTTAACAAGGGTAAGTCTACCAGTATAGGATATCTTCCTTTTGTTCCAACCCTTAATTCTGGACACCATCTTCTCAACCAACATATTACAGTCAATCCTTGATAACCTCTTGTTAGAAATAGTCACACCAAGATATCTAAAAGGTAAGGATCCTTTCCTGAAACCAGTGTGCTCAAGAATACACTCCTCAGTAGCATTATCAACACCCTTTAGAATAATCTCAGACTTCTCATTGTTAATCTGCAACCCTGAAGCCTTGGAAAAACTATTGAAGCCTTCCATCAGCATAAAAATAGTCTTGACATCACCCTTACAGAAGATCAAAAGGTCATCAACAAACATTAAATGGTTCAGCTTAAGACTTTTGCATAAGTGATGAAATTTGAAGCCCTTCATATCTCCTATCACCAGTAAAATCCTACTGAGATATTCCATACACAAGGTAAACAAAAGAGGGGACAGGGATCACCTTGTCTAAGACCTCTTTTACCCTGAAAAAATCAATAAGGCTGGCCATTTAAAACAATAGAGTAAGATGTAGTAGTGACACGCTGAAGGATTAGCTGAATAAAATCAGGAGGAAAATGTAACCACTTCAGAATGAGATACACAAACTCCCATTCAATGCTATCATAAGCTTTTCTAAGATCCACTTTAATTAAGCATCTTGGGGATGAACTCTTCCTAGCATAAAGTCTCACCAAATCCTGATTAATAATAATGTTACCAATGATACTTCTACCCTTATGAAAGCTGCCTGAGAGGGATTGACAAGATCAGGTAGAATCTCAGCCAATCTGTTACAAAGGAGCTTAGAAATAACTTTATAAAGGGTGTTACAACAGGCAATTGGTCTAAATTCCTTAACACTTTTAGGGTTGTCAGTTTTTGGAATAAGAACCAAGTTTGTAGAGTTAATTTGTTTCAGCAACTGCCCTGTTTAGAAAAAATCATTAATAGCATGAATAATATCATCCTTAATGATACCCCAACTTGTTTTAAAAAAACAGCTAGTATAGTCATCCGGCCCTGGACTTTTATCATCAGGAATGGAGAAAATAGCATTTCTGATTTCAGTATCAGAAGGTAACCTGCCAGATTATCCCAATCCCTCTCCTGAACTCTAGGGCCCTTATGCATAATGTTAGGAAAGAAATCCGAAGTTGAAGCACAAGAACCCAACAGTTCCTTATAGTACAACTCAAAAGCTCTCTGAATCTCCTCTGGTTTAGCATAAGATGTACCATCCAAACCTTCAATTCTAAAAACCTTATTCTGAATTTGCCTCTGTTTAATAGCTCTATGAAACATAGCACTATTAGTATCACCTTTGATTGGCCCACTGGCACTTAGCCTTCTGTTTCAAAAATTCCTCTTTAGCCTGAGCCAGCATGATATAGCTACTTCTAGTTTGATATTCCCTATCCATGAGCATCAAATTATGAGGATCAGCTTGTAAATCCTTTTGGCAGCTTAACAAAACCTCAAAAGCAATATCAGAGTTCCTTTCAATGTCAGAAAACAATTCCCTATTCAGATTCGTCAACAAAGGTTTAAGTAACTTTAGCTTCTTAACCATCTGGAACATAGAAGATCCAGTAATCTGAGTGGACCAGCCCCTACTCACAACCTCCTTATACTCATCAACCTTACTCCACATAGTAAAGAATTTGAATGACTTCTTACCACTACTAACACCACCTTCTGCAATAATGCATGGACAATGATCAAAATCACCTTCAGGTCCATAGAAAGCATAGTAATTAGGATAGCTTTGCAGCCAACCATCATTAACAATCACTCTATCAATCCTACTAAACACTCTTGTACCACTTGGTTGCTTATTGTTCCAAGTAAAAAAAGCGCCCAAGGTCTTTATATCTTGTAATTCACACTCATCAAGCACCTTTTGAAAAGGCATAGTCTCAGACTCCCTAACAGGAAGGCCTATATTCTCACTAGGATGCAAGACATTATTGAAATCACCCAAAATCAACCAAGGTTCATCCATCTTCAATCTAGTTAATGCCTCCCATAAGGGAATTCTCTCTTCAGGTTTGTTAAAGCCATACACAAAAGTAGTATAGAACTGATTAGTACCATCAATTTCTTGAATCTTTAAATGAATAAATTGTGCCTCCATCTCCAGAACATCCACCTTAACTTTTTGCTCCTTCCAAATGACCCAAATTCTGCCCCCATTATGAAAGTTATTATTAGTAGTAAAAGCCCAACCATCACAGAAATTACCAGCTACTTTATTTAGAGACATAGATTTAACTCTAGTCTCAAGGAGCCCAAAAATATCCATATCATTTTGATGAATATACCATTTGATATATCTCTGTTTTAGCTCACTATTCAGGCCCCTAACATTCCAAACTCCTATTCTATTCATAATGGGCAAGATCATCCCCACCTCCCCCTCCTTTATCTGCCAATTCAGATGACTTCCCAAGAGCACTGTTAAATTCCAACACAAATCCAGTATCCTGTCCACCAGTCAGACGAGTTTCATGTTGAGTAAGCCTGGTAATAACCCTTGCAGGGGTAAACAGAGAACTGTATTGCACATTCATTGGAGTATTAACTGGAGTGTTTGCAATAGAAGGGCCTACTTTCACCATTTTTTTAGGAGCATCAACTGCAGACAACTTGCTAGTTGGCAACTTAGGAAACTCAGCTTGGTCCAAAATAGGACCATGACTCTCCTTTTCCTCCAAACATGCTTCCTAGGACCTTGCCCCTTAATTTGGACAGGCAGTTTAATTCCATTGCTCCTACACATCTCACTTTTATGACCCATACCTGTACATTTTTGACATGTTATAGGAACCCAATCATACTCCACAGCCACCGTGACTTCCTGCCCTTTCTCATCCTCAAAAACAATCTTCTCAGGGAAATTTTGATCACCTTCCACCTCCACTAATACTTTGGCAAAACCCAGAAGAGTTTTCCTCAAAGTAACTTCATCAACTCTGATATACTTTCCTACCAAGGATGCCAATTTCGCAAGACATTTTTCACCCCAAAATTTAAAGTCAAGGCCGACTAACTTAATCCAAATGGGAACAATTTTGACAGATACCTTTGCCATCTTCACATCCTCATCCCAAGGACGAAGAATAACAGGTTTCCCATCAAATAACATGATACCCTTATTCAGAACCAATTGTTGATGTTCAGCTGACCCAAAACGTATGACAAACAATACATTTGGCAGAAAAGAAATTTGGGTTACCTCATAATCCTTTAAAGATCTTCTTAAAAAACCCTCAATCACCATACGAGGCGGGTTTGCCCCCATAACATAACCATAAACCGCAGAAGACCAAAAACTGATTTCATCCTGAACATCCTCGATAGATAATTTGAGACTTTTGCCTTTTATAGCATCTGCAACTTGTTCAGCTTCATTAATGGAGTCAAGTTTCCCCTCCTTTACACGATTCTGTTCCTGTCTCTTCCTCCTCGATACTACTTCCTTCCATGACTTACTTGTTTAAGAACATTCACCTTCCTTTCCACCAATATGACCTTTCAAATGGTTATGAACCTCAATTTGTATATTATGAATCTCAGAAGTACGTGATGGTTTGTTACTATCAGTAATAGAATTTCTATTATTTAATTGAGTATTATTTATGGACTTACTATTTTTACTATTTGAATTTAAGTTTTCTAGAGAATGATTAGTTGAATTAACTTCTGCCATTGCACAAAATTCAAGGAAACCCTAGAAAGTTAGAACACCTTTCTCTCTAACTTTCTCTCTCATCATTCTCTCTCAATTGTTTCTCTGTCTACCTTTTCCTTGCTTCGTCCTCCTAGTTCTCTTAGTAGGCCTAGTACTGTTTTTAGGAGACATTAAAAATCTTTAATTTTAACCAAGTTAGCATATGATTGAGTAAAGTCTACTCAAATCATACCTAATTGCACAAATTAAAGTATAATCTTACTTTAGAACATATCATTTATGCAACAAAACCAATTTCTACTCATAAAAATTGAAATTTTTGTAAAATCCCCAAACAGTTAGGGTTTGAGTAAATCAATTGATTTCACATAGACTGAAAGCTATAATACTTACTTGTTGATGTTGAGGGGTGATGAATTAGCAAGCTTTGATGATAAAAAGAAGAAATAGGTGAAGAAATGATGGAAATATGAAGGTAGAGTGAGAAATAAGGAAGACGGGTTGAATGAAAGGGAAAAGAAACTTACCCAAATTTGCGTTTTTGAAAAACGTTGTAAAACATTTTTGCGTACGTCCCCGATTAGGGTTGACCAGTTCTAGGCAGATTTGACGTTCTTCAGGTTTTCCTTCGTGCCTCGCAGCTATGTCTCCTATCAAGTTTACCAACCACAATGACTTGGGGAAGTAATTCTTCACATCTAGATTTAAAATTTTCACCTCTTAACCTATTTTCTCAATTTATTCAACAAAAATTACGAAAAATAAAAAAATAGTCTTAATTATTACTGTAGAGATCTCAGTTCTACACCTTCCGCCAACCACCCAGTGATGATTGGGCCGCATGTTTGGTACGCGGAACGATTTAATACAGTTCATGAGTTTATCATCAAGTGATAGCTCAAACACTTGCGTCTACCCCTTGGACGTCATTTACGCGCCGATACGGTCGTTTTGACAGTCATTAGAGTTCTTTTGGGGTCCTGGTCAAAACCGCTTCATTTTCTATAATCCGTTTTAAAACTCCGAGTCGGAACTGTAACAACCCGAAATATACCCGATTTTTCTAGTAAAAATATTTACTAACACTTTTCAGTAGAACTTAAGTTTTTAAAATAGGAATTTTTGTTCCGAGTCTTATTTTGAAATTCCGCGTTCGTCTTTGGAATTTTTGAGGGATTCCATGAAAAGACCGTTTTTAGTCATCTTTGACTTTTCTTGACTTTTAAGTCGTCTTTGACTTTTCCTTGACTTTTTAAAGTCGTCATTGACTTTTTCTTGACTTTTAAGTCGTTCTAAACTTTTCTTGACTTTTAAGTCATCTTCGACTTTTCTCGCCTTTTCAGTCAACTTTGACTTCCGTTGACTTTTCCCGACTCGTCTCATAAGTATGAAGACCGAAATTTTATTTAAAAAAAATAATATTTTTGATTTATTTTGATTTAGATTTATTAAGATTTATCATAATTTAATATAATTATTTTGAATTTATTCGGAATTTAAAGAATAACGGTTACGGTTTTAACCGAACGTCATTTAACTATTCCCGACGCATCGTAATGCGCGCAACAAAATCGAAACTCGACTTTGGCATGAGTCACGCGCCCATGTCATCGTTTTCCACTCACATGAGATAGTTTAATTCTTTTGATTAAACTAATAATAATATCTAGATATTTATTTACTTTATCGATCAGTTAACGAAAATTACGCAAATCATTTACAAAACTGACCCGATATCACCTATACCACACGGTTTTTCTTCCTCTCTTAGCCTTGATATTTTATTTCTTTTCATTATAATAACATAATATCTTGATATTTAATTCAATTAACTTAATATCTAATTAATTACGGTAATATAATTATTATACCGGTCAATTCCATAACCACAATTTCAAAAACCCAACTCACTAGTTTGCTCTATATTACACGACACTCCTCACCCCACTTTACTCACAAACAACTTTTCATTTTACAACAAATCAAATTAAGATCAAAACAGCACTTTATTTGATCGTTCTTCGTGTTCTTCGTCGTTCATCATTTGTTCTTCATCGTTCTTGAGCAAAACCTTCATAAAATCTTCGTTGCTTAATTAAATCCGTTCTAATTTATATTTCTAGACTCTCCTCTTCGCTCCTCATCTTCACGTACGGTTTAATTTCAATTCCGACAAGATCGTTTTTTTTTTTCAAGAACTTTAATTATGGAAAATCAATTTAAGTTCTAATAATGTTTTCTTGTCATTTCTATAGGGGAAGATTTTGAAGGCGAGTTTGGTGACTCGTATATCTTAGGAGAAGACTAGAAGACGGGTTTCTTAGTTCTTAGTTCTTATTATTTTGGTGCTACTTGATTTTAGCTAGCTAAGGTAACGATTCCGAGTTACTCGACGGATAAATGTTACATAGCTTTGGTTTTACTTTAGTTTTTGGTTCATCTTTAGTTTTTGTTCATATGATTATGGTTTTATGATTTTAGTTAGTAACATGATAAGTGGTTGAGTTTATTATGTTGTAGGAATTTATGAATATGTTGGTGTTCTTGTTATATTTTTATGATTTCTTCATGATGATGATTGTTGCATGTTGGATGGTTAAATTGGATGTTTAAAAATGGATGTTAGTAATTAAAAACATGTTAGAATTAATTGGAAATTGGGGTTGTTGCTTTGGTTGTGTGAACCGGGGAGGAGGGGCCAAACCGGACCAGACCAGCCGGTCCAGGCCGGTTCAGACCGGTCTGGGCTGGTCCATGGTGGGTCCGGGTTTTGGTCTTTGGGTTGTGTCGATGTTTGATTGTTATGTTGTTGTTTTGACGGGTTTTAATTATGTTAAAGCATGCGGGAAATAATGAGAAACGGTTTTTAGTAAAATCGTTAAAAAGGCCAAACACCTTTTGGCCAAACAGGCCGTGGGGCCCATCCAGGCCCATGTGGGGTCCGGCCCAACTCAGCCCGTGGGTTCCACTTTGGGACTTGTGAAGGTTTTTGAGTTATCGTCATTTTTATCGCGTTTTGTAATAATTAGCAAGCGAGAAATATTAATAAGTAAAATATTTTAATTAAAAGGTTTTTCATTAAATTATTATTTCTCACATGTTAGAAATTATAAGACGAGATCGTAGTTTAATTTAATATCCTTTTAGTCAAACGGGTTTTGGTATGATAGAATAATTCACATGTTAGAAGTCTTA
>JAIUZE010067689.1:0-32440 GCA_022085475.1 Heliosperma pusillum | reverse complement strand
ATCCCTGCTTCTGTGGGTGATTATAGGCCAATTGCGTGCTGCACTACTTTTTATAAAAATGTGAGCAAGATTTTGGTGAATAGAATGAAGGGGGTGTTAGATGATATCATTGGGCCTGAGCAGGCTGCATTTGTTTCAGGAAGGGATATAGCTGATAATACTATGCTAGCATATGAGCTGACTAATAAGTACAGCAGAAAACACTTGACTCCCAGATGCCTCCTCAAGGTTGATATCCGCAATGTTTTTAACTCTGTCAGCTGGGCATTTCTGCAGGATAGTCTGAGATTATTTGGGTTCCCTCCTCTATTTGTTCATTGGGTGATGGCTTGTGTTACTTCTCCTTATTACTCCTTGAATATTAATGGCAGGATTGAGGGGTTTTTTCCTGGTAAGCGTGGGCTCAGGCAGGGGGATCCCTTGCCCCCTTATCTGTTTGTTATTTGTATGGAGGTTCTCTCTAGAATGCTTCGTGCTTTCCCTAACTCTGCTGACTTCTCCCTTCACCCTAAATGTGCTAAGCTTAAATTAACACATTTAGTGTTTGCTGATGATCTGCTGGTATTCACAAGGGGAGATTTGCCCTCTGTTATGGCTATAGCTAGATGTCTTGAGACTTTTGATGGATATTCTGGATTGCAGGCTAACCCTCTAAAGACTAATATATATTTTGGGGGAGTCCATGATTCAGTGAAGGCTTTAATTCTGTCTTCCTCTGGGTTCTCTGAAGGTAGTCTGCCCTTTAGATACTTAGGTATGCCTCTTTTCTCTTCTACTTTAACTAAGAAGCATTACCAGCCTCTCATTGATATAATCAGGAGCAAGATTATGCATTGGGCTAACAGCACCCTTAGCTATGCTGGTAAGGTGCAGTTAGTTAACTCTGTTTTGTTTGGCATGTATAACTTTTGGGGTATGATTGTTCTTCTACCTAAAGGAATCATCAAGAAAATCTCCAAGCTCTGCAAGGACTTTATACGGGGGATTGATGCAGGGCATACTCGTATGGTTTATAAGAGCTGGAGTAGTATCTGTTTGCCTAGAAGAGAAGGGGGCTTTGGAATCAAGAAGATCTTAAGTTGGAATAAAACTCAGCTTCATAAGTGGATCTGGAAGCTCCAAACTAAACCTGGTAGCATATGGGTTCAATGGATCAAAGCTTACATTCATGCTGATGTTGCTGTGGTTCCTGTCACTGATAGCAAAGGGTCATGGTGCTGGCATGCTATTGCTAGAATTTGGAGGGTTTCTGCTGCTGAGCATACAATTAGAATGTTGTTGCTGCAGCAAGTTTTTCCTGCTCGACAGCTTTATGAGATACTGAGGCCAAAGGGTGACAGAAAGTTTTGGTCTAACACCATTACTGATCTTTATGTGTACCCTAACTATTCTATTATTGGTGCTCTGGCGGTTGAAAACAAGCTGCCCACAGTTGATAACATTGTCAAGCGTGGTATGGTGTGGGTTAATAGGTGTGCCCTTTGTAAGCAAGCTGCTGAAACAAGCAGTCATTTGTTCTTTGATTGTTCGTACTTTAGCATCCATCCTAATACAAGCTGTAGTTTGCCGGTCAGCCTAAAGGCGGAATCAATTGGTTTAAGGTTGAAGTTGAGCTTGACCCGGAACTCGTTCCTAACGTAGACTGAACTTCACACTTGAGCTTAGCGCCCCTTTTAGTGGAAAACGACTTTCAACAAGGTGGAAATTCTCGTATTCTCTATGTACATGTTCCTGTGGCTCGGATGAGTATTCTTGTTTATCTCGTTACAGCTATAAACACTTTATTGTTCCTATTAACAAAACATCCTCTTTTTCTTCGCTCTTCCGGAACCGGTATAGAAATGGGTGCTTTTTCTACGCTGTTAACTTTAGTAACTGGGGGGTTTCGGGGAAGACCCATGTGGCCGGTCAACCTATCCGCTCACAAAACCATTCCACGCGGCACTCACCTGTGCTCCTCTACGAGTTTCGTCCCTATACGTCTTTGAGCAAGCAAGCAGTAAGCGTATTTCACTGGAGTAAGGCCCTGCCTATGATATCCTCGATCTCTTGTTACAAGTAAGAAAACGGCTTATCATCCACAATGCGTATCATAAAGCAGGACCTAGCGTAAATGAGATTTCCTCCCCGTAAGATCGGTGTCAAAGCAAGCTAAAAAAGTAGTGTTTGAAGGCTAGATAGCGGCCTTAGGAACCTACTGGGATTTTGGTACCCTAATGTTCAAATCTTAGTTCACTGGCTACCTATTGGTCGTAAGAGCACTCATCAACCACTACTCTTTGTGACATCAATTTACTTGATTTCGGTCGATTATCGATTAGAGCCGTGAGATTCCCACGAAATATCAGCCCTCGGTTCAAAGACCTGGGAGGTCCCGCTTTTCGGAGAAGGTCCAGGAGATCTGGTTGCTCTGGAAAGAAGTAAACCTCTTTCCTTACTCTATTTAATTTCCTTACCAGCTAATGAGACCTCGATCTCGAAGCCTTCGGAGTATCAAAGCTCTTTCCCTCTCTCATTCTACTTTCGGTGGGAGCGAGTCTTCGAAGAAAGACACTGTTTGATGAAAAATGCGAAAGAAAAGAAGGAGGTCAAGCGCAAGCGTGAATTCTGTTGGTAGCTTTTCTAGTGAGTTTGTTGGCGGGTGTAGGAGGCGGAGTGAGTTGTTCAAATGGTGTTTATGATGCATTCCTTTTCTGTTATACGAGATAGCCGTGGATCACCTTTCATCCTAATCTCATCTACTGAAAAAATCTCATCTACTGGTGATAAACATCGTAAGGTGCTGCTCTTCGCAAATCCCAGCATACGAAAAGGCCAGTCCTATCATGTGCAATAAATAGATGAGATCGAGGGTTTAGGGTTATTCTGTCTCTAAACTCTAAATTAAATTTAAATTTTTGGGACACACTTCAGGTTCTTCAAATGCCAATTCAACTTATTGATATTCAATGGTGGTTCAAGGTGTGCAACAAGGGAAACACTAAGATAAAGCGTTTACGAAGATGTGTGCTTTTGAGTACAATCAATGCTATTTGGAAGGAGAGGAACACTAGAATCTTTAAAGGAACTCAAATGCCTTCTAGTCATTTAGTTAGATGGATTCAATATCGAGTTAGTATGCGGGTCATGTATTTTTTGCCCTAGTTTGCTTCTAGCTTGAGGGGTCTACTCTGGACTCCTTTGTAGATAGTCTTTAGGTCTTGTATTATCACTCTTATTCTAATATAAGGACCTATGATCTTTCTGCAAAAATAATAATAATAATAATAATAATAATAATAATAATAATAATAATAATAATAATAATAATAGGAAGTTGTAAACTTGTTGTTGATCTTAATATAAGTTGCGGTTTATAATAAAAAAAATATCAATAATATTTATAAAAACTTTTAAGTTTAAGATGAGTAGAACTAAAGTGAGCTGAATTTAGTAGAGCTGAACTGAACTGAATGAATCAAAGCTGAACTGAACTGAATAGAGCTGAACTGAACTGAACTGAAATAAATAGAGCTGAACTGAACTTAACTGAGCTGAGCTGAACTGAATAGAGCTGAACTGAACTGAAATGAGCTGAAAATAAGTCAGAAAGAGCATGGCCTAAGGATGAAGATTACGTACAAAGATTAGAAAAGATAAGAGAAAGATTTAGAATATTGAAATCCACCACAAATCTAAGAGAAGATTAACGAGTAATTAGAGAGCAATCAGGGATTAACTAGAGAGATAATAATGTTTTTATGAGATTTTATGTTACTAATGAAGAATTATGAGGAAACAAGTGAGAAAATCCTTTTATATTAACTAGGTCCCACGCAAAAATAAGAATGACAAACCAGCGTTTACAACAATTACCCGGTCGAGTAACAACCCACTCGCCCGAGTCAACATATACAAGAATTTTCCAAACGGGGGCATCTAAAATTGATGTACCTAAAGGTTCTCTTATCAAAGAATTTGATGGGTTTATTGTTAAATTTGAAATCAATAAACCCAACTCTCCTATGATTTATTCTTTGTGTATTATCGACACCTCTACCAATCAAGCTTTGTCTAAGTGCTGGAAGTCTGCTATTCCGAGCAAGCTGTCTAGTGTTTTGTGATAACTAATATGTTAGTAATGATTTTCCCTTGTTTATACCTTTATTTGTCTTGATTTTGCTTTATTATTTTATAGCTCATACTACTAAATAATTACTGGTTAGTAGACTTATTATAATTATTGCGAATAAATGGGTATGTTTGTAGAATTTTGGATACTACTTTTGCTTGTTTTATTTTGTAGGTACAAAAAAAGATCGAGGTTCGTGGGAAATAAGAAGATAGGGAAGCGAAACAATTCCAATAAAAGACAAATCAGCCAAAAAAAAGACAAGGTCAAACGTTGACTTCATTAAATCACCCAAAGGCCAAAGACCATACCGCTCCTGATTCATTCCCACAGCATAAAACCATCAAATTCAAGTATTCACACCACCTTTATCGAGCAACCACCAGTAGCACCGTCTCTGCCATTCGAGCCCATCATGCCATGTTGCGTCTTGAGCGAGCTCCACCAGGTGTGGTATTAGTTCGTGCACTAAATCTGATTTCCTGAACCGGAGTTCAAACCACCAACAGTTAGCTATCATTGGTCGATTAACTCACCTTCAAATCACCATCGTACAACCATAATCCCAACCAAATCGCACCACCCTTGCTCCTTGGCTAAGCCTCCATCGTGCTTCCTCACTCTTTGCAATCCCTTCCTTGCCTCACCAACACCATTCACGCCACCCAAACCTGAGCATCTTCGTCGCCAACAGACTCGTGCTCCTCCTATTTTTCGTGGTTTCGACTAAAATTTCATAAATTAGATAGGGTTCCCATCTTATATTTCCTCTCCATTAGTTTAGCTTAGAGTAATTTAGTTTGTTAATTGGGTTCTCAAGTTTTAATCTTTTGTAATCAATATTCAAAATCTACCTTATTTATACAATTCTCTCTACAATTAGTATACTTTCATCTCCTCTCTTTACATATTTTTCTTATTTTATCATTTATTATGTTCATAGTTTTAATGTTGAATTCCTTTTAAAGTTCTTATCTTTATTACTTAATTATGTGTATGTTCTTATTATTGTTAGTGGGTGCTTTAACTAGTTTAGTTTTCACCATGTTACAATAGTCTTTTGTTACGGGGAAGGTGATTAAGGTTTTTAAGCTAGCTCTACCATTGGATGATTATGTTTCCATTTTTACCATTTTAGAGACTTGAATTAATCTTCCAAGGGTTCGGTGAATTATTCCGTTAGGGTGACGATACGACCTGGATAATTATAAATTTGTCCGAGTAAGAAATTTCTAGGTCAACATCTTTCTTTGGATGACCTTCTTAACTTAGGAATTAGGTCAAGGGATGGTTGGCTTAGCTCAAGTCAATAGACCGTCTCACTCTCTTTCTCAGTACCTTTTATGGGTTTGATAGTATATGTCGTCGTAGGAACTAGTGATTCCACCCAAATCCCTTACTCTCTCTAACTCCCTTACTTAGTCATCTTATCTTTAATCTTATTACTTGTTTATTCCTTTATTAGTTTAGTTGCTTTTAGAATATTCAAACTCCTCAATTTGATCGACTAGACTAAAGTAAACCAAAACGAAACCGATACATTAATCTTAACAGTCTATGTGGATCAATCTCTTTATCCTACTACATTAATTAGTTTGGTATTGAATTTTATAAATATTGTTTGATGTAGGCGGTGACACCATATGTAATACCTCAAGTATTACTAGGCTGAGTGTTGAGGGCACTCGGCGGTGTAAGTGTGTTACTCGATTGAGTAAAGTAACTACTCAATCGAGTGGTGAGGAAAGGAAGGATTGTGGCATTCAAGATCATTAAAGTTTCAAAACTCATTCTTCTTGCTAAATAGTTGGGTTTGTTAAAAGAGTATGGGGGTATACTGATTATGACAAAATATCATTTCTCTCGAATAAAATATTTCTTATAAGGTTTAAATTGGAGGAAATGAAAGTTGGAGTTCTTCAATATGGGCCTTTATTCTTTGATAATAAACCTGTTGTAATAAAGGAATGGAAGAATGATAAGCTGCTGAAGAAGGTGGTCAATCTGGTACCTATATGGATATGATTTTATGGCCTCCCACTAAAGTTTTAGGTGATGGCTCTGATGAAGATTGGGGGTCTGGTTGGCTCACCTGTCAGGAGTGATGGCCATGAGTAACAAATTAGGTCCGTCGAATACTATTTTCAAGCGTAGGCTCGTCCATGTCTCACACAAGCCTGCTAATGATCACCTCTATTGTAATACTCCGTATTCTGTTACTTTGGTACTAGGTCGAGTAGAGCGTACTCGACCGATTGAGTGGTGTGTGTCGCATAGGCAGGCTACTGCCTAGGTCGCACACAATCAAGTATGGGTTGTACTCGACCGAGTGTTCTTCTGCGGTCGACCGAATGCACTGGTCTGACGGGTTTTTCGAGCGATTTTGGATTAAGATAATTAAAAGGTTATAAATATATTCCGTCAATTCCCAAACATTCTATTAACCCTAAAACTACCTTAATCTACTATATTGCACCTGTTTGTTATATTTTTTGTTGTTATTATGTTATTATATTAATAATTAAAAAAGATAATGGGAAATTTCTCTTTTGAATTACTCAGATATATCCTATGAACTTTATTTCGCAATGGAAACTATTCTAGGAGAAGTTCGCATCCGTTTCGTTCGGATATTGATCGGTCAAACCAATGCCTTGATCACTAGAAAGGTCCCAACCAATGGTTTCGGGAAACTAGACCACTAAGAATAAGCCTGGGGAGCGCTATTATCCAAAAACAAGCAAAAAAGACTGAGCGAGCGGAACGTATGAAGCGAGCCGGTAGTTGCAATAAAAATATAAGAGCAAGATGAGTGATACATCCGGCGACTGTCGGTGAAGCATTTCCAGATGAACCAGATGAATTACCAGATGATGAACCAGACCCGGATTCAGTTGAAGTGGAAGCTTTTTGTCGAAACATTCGCATCACCAGTCCCCTTTGGTCTTTCACTTTTAGCCCCATTCTCGAGTGGCTAAAACAAAGGTCTTGTTTGGTTTAATAGGG
The DNA here is from genome assembly GCA_022085475.1 of Heliosperma pusillum. Lineage (NCBI taxonomy): Eukaryota > Viridiplantae > Streptophyta > Magnoliopsida > Caryophyllales > Caryophyllaceae > Heliosperma > Heliosperma pusillum. Next base: position 25,323 of record JAIUZE010067689.1, on the reverse strand, counting down.
TATATCCGCTCAAAGAGATGAGAGAGTGAATATTGATAGCTATATACTATATAATAAGTACTAGATAACATCCGACCTTTAGACTTAATATGTCTTCAGAAGGATGTATGGGCCTTCGATTCTCATTCGTCTTGCTAATCGATTCCCATCATGCGGGCCCCCGGAGGGAGGCCCACACAAGAAAAGAAAAAGAGAGTTCTAGAGGAAAGAAAAAAAAACCGTAACAACCCCAAAATTCTATTAACCCTAAAACACTTCGTAATCAATCCTAACCATCTTAATCCCATTGCCAAAGCTTGAAGATCGCCCTTGTTTTAGTCCGTGTTCCTTCGTGTGTCGATCTATCGAATGTCTTTAAAGCCTAATTGAATTATTGTGTCAGTTGGGGTATAATTGCTAGGACCGTAATCTGAATTAAGGTTGGGATTAGGGTCATTGTGATTGATTATTGATTCTAGATTACTTGTATGATTGTTAGGAGGAAATTTCGTAAAGTGTCGATTCTCAGCCTTGCGTGATCATAATTTCCGATTGCTTTTGAGGTAGGGTTTCCCTAATCAGTACAATCGTACATTGGTTAATTATTGATTGTTGTTGATGATAAATGTGATGTTGATGTTAAAGTTGATGATGATTGTGATATTGGTTATGATGTTAATTGTGATTGAGATTGGTGGACCATTTTCGAGGGATGGTTCCACACCCCAGGTTTCGCCTTTTGTGACTCTTGTCACAAGGGTGTGTGCACATTAATGAGCCGGGTTACGCTCGTTGCGAAGCGCCAGGATTTTGATGTCCATTGCCGCGGTCTAGCATTGGCAGGTAGTACCTATTGCGATGAGATCCAATTTGAGACGTTGATGTCCAGTGCTGCGGTCTGGCATCGTCAAAGGTTACCGTTACGACGGAGCTCGGTTACCGGATTTTGGAGTTGATATTGATCTTTCGATATGATTGTGTTGCTTTGTTGTGTTGATGTGATTAATATATAATTGTACTGACCCCTTCTTTGTTTGCAAAACTTTTGTGATCCATTGAGGAACGGTGAGCAAGAGTTTAGCATGTATTCCGTTTGAGCATGCTTGGGGTCGGATGGGATTACCGCTGGAAGAAAAGTCTTTAGGTTCCACTGTGTTTTAGATTCTCTATTGTTAAGCCTATACTTTACCATATTTTACATACTTATTTCCCATAGACTATATTGATTTTCAGCATATTATATTATTTTTTAGTAATAAATTCCTTCCTCGAACGTCTTACTGCGATTTATATATTTATATGTAGGAAGGAGCTATTTGATGCTTATATTAGCTAAAGAGTTAAGTCAGGCGATGAATAAAAGATGACTATTATCCCAGATGCAAATTCCAAAGACGAAGATAGAGCAATCCAAAAATAAAGTGAAAGCCATTTATTGAATAAATTGTTGACAAGACATCATTTTACAAATGATGAAATAAAGAAGTCCAATTGCAAAAGTTGGTGCATTGAACATCAACTGGTGACATTCAATTTGGTTGATGTTACATTGAAGAATTTTATGAGAGAAACGCATGCGCATTATCATGTTGAAGAGTTCTTATGAGAATTACAACATGAAACGTCTCATATTTAATTCCTTAATTCATGAAACATTCGTCATTTGAAGAAAACTTCATGCAGTAAAAGCACAAACTGTAGGATGAATATAAAATGTAATGAATTTACATTAATTATTGCTCTAAACGTACATGTAATATTTACTTTGAACGCTCAAATGATCGCCTATATAATGTAGGTGATTTACTTTAAGAAATATACAGATACACACACAGAAGCAATAAAATAATTAGTTTCATATAAATTCTATTCATTCTCTCATTTACATCAATTATCTTAATCATATTTTTACATTCTTAGTTTATTATTTGACGACAAGCTCAAACTTCTCAACTTGTTAATGCCATAGTAAATACTACATTAATCTCTTTTATTATTCTCTTTTAAATTTGTTTTATTTATTTAATTATTTAATTATGTTTTATTCTATTATTAAAATTGTTATTGTAGTCGTAATTATGGGTCGTGAGTAGTCTTCTATCTAGGGCTCGGTGGAGCCTTAATATCGGTTGATCAATGTATTAATTTTCTAAACATTATTTACTGGTTATACTTAGGTTTGATAGGGTTGTGCTAAAGTATTAGTTTATTAGTCATAATCTATAGTCGTGCTCTTGATTACTACTACAATGAGAATTGAGTTTTGGTCTTTACGAGTTAGAATATATATTGTGATTAAATATAATTAATTATTACTCAGTTGAAATTACAATGAGAGTTGAATTTCCTCTTAGAGAACCCGAGTCAAAATTAGACCTCTCCCCGAGAGAATAGGTAGAGTGATAGTTGAGACATTTTAGTTTTGGTCCTTAAAGCTCTTATATGTGTTATAAGTCCCATGAGAATAGGAATTGTTTCACTATAAGAAGGCTATTTATATCTCGAGAGAGAATAAAAAGTATTGGTTTTAGTTTTTAGAGTTAAACCCGGAAAATTAGTCTCACCAAAGTATACAATTGAATATGTTATTTCCTTCAATATTCTATATTGATCAATCTATCTTAATGGTGATGTCGTTGTCCTAAAGCATTTTCTTATTAATTTAATCTTATTATCTAGTCATTTAATTTTAGCTTTATTTTATAAAAACCAGACACATAAACAAATTTTCGTCTCACGTAGATAAATCTTTCTTGAATCGACTAGTACTCAACCTTCACTTCCCTGAGATCGACCCGTAAGAGCTACAACAGACACCGTTCACTTGCGTTAATTTATAACTGAACATCTATTACGAGTTCTTTATTTTGGTTTGTTGAATTAATGTATTGACTTTTGAAGAGTCAAGGGCGAGAACACCTAAGAGGGGGAGGGGATGAATTAGGTGTCTTTTTAAAAATTTAAGCTTAATTAAAAGCTTCTTTTAAACTCTTTGGTCACTTAGACAATACTTGGATGAAAGGAGAAGTAGATACTTAGAACTAGAAAGTAAGAAGTATACAACAACGATTCAGCAAGCAGAAGTCACACTGGAATCAACAGTGTATTCAGAGTGCAGCGGAAATAAAAACGTAAATAGACAAAACTCAAGGATGATTTTTAAATTGGTTCGGTTACTACTCCGCGACCTACATCCAACGCTATTTTATAAACATATTAGAAGTAAACTCATATAACATAAGACCCCGAATAATAAAATAACTTCCCAACCTACTCCGGTTGCTATTTTCTTAAAGCTACCGCGCAATAAGACTTGTGCTCTGAGCTACTACGCTAAGAAACTTCCCCAACTCTTTTGAGTTTTTATTTTCTCAAGGCTACTCCGCCAAGAGACTTCCTCAACTCTTTCGTGTCGCTAGTTGCTCAAGATAACTCTATCTTAAGACTTTTTCTACTTATTTGTTACAAGACTTGTGTTTCTCAAAATATTCACAAAATGATCGGCGGAGAAAAAAACGAAGTACTAACACGAGATCATTGAACATAATACATGCTTTGATGCAACGAACTAGCTCTTGAATAAAATATCTAAGAAAATTTGTTTTGCAAAAGATTCAAGATAGAAAAGTTAAACGGTTTTTGAAAAGACAATTTACTCGATTAAAACTCAAAGTCTATTTGTTTTAATGTTTGTTGTTGCACACTTGTTCAAATGAAATTAGCATGGTATTTATAATGTATTGTAGAGTATACATTACACTAAAAATAACACACAACAATTAAGTACAAGTGTTTAAAAATAATAAACAATTGAAGCTTGAACAACAAAACAATGATTAGATTACTACACTAACAAAACCGAAACTCCTTGTGCATGAAAACGAGTTTCTTGCCCAAGTAATCTAGTTGGTTAGTATGCATAATCTTGTTGGCCACACATACACAATTATGGGTTAAGTTTTTCATCAATAAAGAGCTAATTTGGTAGTGTTCATGGGAACCATAAATATTGCCAAACATAGAAAATATAAACAACCCATTTTTCGTAGTGTCTTATTGTGCAAGCTACCTCATCTGCAAGACACCAAAAACTTTCTTCTATTTGATAAAGATCAAACCAGATTTTCAGAGATGTAAAATGTTGATCAAAAGTTTGGAAAGCAAATTTCAAGAGTTTGAATATTTCCGAAATATTTTAGAGCCAGAAACCACAGTGGGATCCACTGTTAGTTTTGAAACACTTAGCATATACCAAGTTCAATGATTTCATTTGTGACAACCCTCGCGATAGCGGAAATAAAACATAACGAGCATGCAATTTATATAGCAGAAAATACGATATTTTTGAAACTTTTAACATGCCAAAAGAAAAGTACGAGGAATGTCAATTAAATACAAGCTAAAGTATAATATGATACAAAGAGACGTAGTCTGTGACAACCCTCGCGAATGCGGAAATAAAACATATAAGCATGTGATTTAATTAGCGGGAAATACGGTGTTTTTAAAACGTTTTACATGCAAGATAGAAATACGAGGAATGTCAAATAAATACAAACTAAAGTAGAATATACTACAAAGAGACGGAGTCTCTCAAAATCTTATCAAATATCAAAGTTATTAGCAAACTAGCTAAACAACGTCTAGAGGTGATTCATCCAGGCCAACGCCCGCTAGCTCACACCCGAACCCAAAATACCACAGGCAAAAAGCCATCCAATCAAGCAACCTGTTCATCCATGAAAAACATGAACGCCACAGTCAGTGGGGAGTAACTCCGGGTTCTCCCAGCCATATCACAATAAACATACTTAAACGGTAATACGAAAGTAGAAGCATGCATATATATAAATATACATGTGAAATACGATCAGGATAAATATGCAATTCAATATGTAAAGATAATGGTACATGAAGTAGAAAATCGTCACCATCATGCTATAGATAGACTCGGGGCAGACACACCCTTAGGCAACTATATACTCACTAGGGCTTACATCTCACCGTTAACGGCATATACTTGATAAGATAGAGACTCGACATATAAACCACGTCAATCATCTATTTCATGCAAGAGTCCAACTCAATGTTCACGTATAATTAAACTTACAAACAACCATCCAATCATACGAATATGACTCATATTCTCTCACGGTTAATGGCACGCACTAGCATCATGTACAATAGCAAGACAAGCCAATGGAAGCTCACGGGATAAGACATTTCCCGGAACCGTATACGATAAGACGTTTCGTATACTCATGACCTAGACAAAACAAGTTCACGGGATAAGACATTTCCCGGAATCATGTACGATAAGACGTTTCGTACACACAAGACTCTAATCCTCTCGGTAGGACGACGATAATAATACGGTCCTAGTCTAAACCTGGCCAGACTCTCGGAATAAGACATTTCCCGATTCGACATGTGGTAAGACGTTCCACATCCAAGACTCGATCATACAAAGACGGAGAGTACCCCAAATTCAGCTAAACCACACGAAAGAGGCGGAAAGAGATCTATAGTCAATAGTCAAGCTATTACGCTACATGCAATGACACCACCTCGCAAGGATACAACATTTGACGGCCGGGTCGATCAACGCATTGCGTTCGCCTCCTAACAACGTCGTCATATCCCCACTAAACAAATGCACAATGGCATCACGGTTACACTTCACCGCTCCGACATTTAAGTCTAACGGTTATAAAGTATGACCGGGGAATGAAAGTTCATAACACTTTACAATTAGTGTTCAAATCATAACATATGTAAAACCGACTTAAAGTGGGATATATCAAAAACCGTCATAAAACATGTGAATTAAACGAATGGAATATCATATATTCTAAACATAAATATTTAAAGCTATTACGTAAATTTATACAATAAACCAACCATACAAACTATTATAAATGAATGTATAAGAAAAGAATAGAAGAGGAAATCTCAAGGGGTGCCAGCCCATGGATCGGCCACCGGCTACCTGGCTGACACTTCAGCATACTACGAAAGCAATGAAAAATACAGCGTGTCCCAGTCAGTCAAGGGGACGGGCAGCCGGCCACCCGGCTGGGACCAACATGACACCAAATTTCCCAAAATAATCAGCCATAGTCCCAACCCGTGATTCACTATACTTCACCAAAATCATCCATTTTCATTAACAACCATCAACAATTAAAATCAACTATCGTCATCAATCTTCAATACTCATTAACAATTATCAATAAACAACAACTATCATCAACAACACAAATCCTAGGACTAATCATCATATTCTAAATACGATTACTATCATCAAAAACACATTAAAAACACGTAAAGATATCGAGTAACCCTTCACCGTTACCTTTTCGCGTCTTCAATCATCGTCTAGGTCCTCTTCTATCAAGTAGTAGTCCTTGTCGAGGTCTTGGAGGTCACCACCTACAATTAGATAATAAAAGATGAATATATTTCACCTTTGAGAAAGACGGATAAATTGAAAAGCGAGAAAGACGGCAATTTTATTACCAATAAGGATAGAGGACGATGAGAGGGAAAGAATAAGACGAACTTTAGTGAATTTGAGCGAGAAACGAAGGAGTAGAATCGATATTAAGTTTGAGCAACTATGGAGGTTAGGGTTTTGGTGTTTACTTGGTGAGGAAGAAGAAGGATGAGTTGAATGAGGGAGAGTTAGGGTTAAGGGGAGTATGAGGAGGGTAAGTGGAAAAATATGGGAAAAGCCAATAAGCGCCTTAAGGCGTAACTCACTCGGAATCCCGAGTAAAGTCCAAAAACGAACTCGGATTTTCTAAAATAGATACGGAAAATTTAATTCTAGACTAAAACTAAAATTCGCTGAAAAGTATCCGTAAAATATTTTAAAATACAAATAGCGTACATTTGCGGGTGTTACAATCACCCCACCTTTTAAAATGTTTCGTCCTCGAAACTTGAGAGTAGAAAATAAAAGTATCAAGGACAAGAATCGGTTTTCAAAATTAATAAGAAAACTTTTATAAGGGAAACATTTATGAAACGAGGTTCATCTCGAAAATGGTTTAAGGAAATTTTTCGTAAGTGCGAAACTTTATTTACGGATCTCAAGAGTGCCCGTCGCGAACGAGAACTCTAATTATCCAGATCAAATCAATATCGAAATAGTGAAATCGAAAATCAAAACAAGCGTTAGTAAGTGCAGGACTAGTCACCAGACGTCTCCAATAACAAGTCCAAACATCCAACCAAATGCAAAATCCAAATATAAAAGAAAAAGTGTGACACCCTCAAATTTGCGGAAAGATAAACAAGTAATTTAAATAAATAAAAGATGAGAATACGTTTCTAATAGGTTCACTTTAGTGAAAATCGGTAAATTTTAAAACCGGAACCTATCATTAAATATATTCATCATAACGAAGGTGTCTTAAAGAAAAAGGTTCATAACAAAAAGGAAATAATATATACATAAAAAGTATCTGAAACGGGAGACATATCTCCCGTATAAATACGGAAATAAAAGAGTGTATAATAATATACAATCCTAAGAACCGAATATAGGTCCAAGGTAAATACTTCGCTCGCTAGCTCGTCAATGTACCCAATGTATGCATCACAAACCTGCCAACCGCATTAAATATAAACACGGAAGCCACAGTCAGTGGGGAGTAACTCCGAGTTCTCCCAGCCACGAAATGTCGAGTTTAATAAAACATGAATAACATAAAAGAATGTATATGGAAAATACAAAACTTTAACATATACGATATGCTTTCATGTTATGAATACAATTAACTAACATATAACCTTATCATATGAAAGCTATCATGTGAATCCTGATAATAATCTATAAGTACGAGGTAGGGAAGCTGGTATGCTAGCTCAGAGGTTACCGTTAACATGGCCCTGATACACTCAAACCCTAATCAAAACATAAATCATGTGAATCAGTTAACAACCGTTAATCCAAACTCTATCAACCTTAGCCGGCTTGCATCTCACCTTCTAAGAATTCATAGAATCATCAAACATGAAAGACCAATACGTCTAGAAACAGGCATAAGTTCTTAGACAGTCAATAGAAGACTTCTGTAACTCGAGTCTATACCGCGAGGTAGGATATACTTATATATTTAGGCTCAGCGGTTACCCTAATAACATGGCCAAAATACAAAGCACACATCTAGGCTCAGCGGTTACCTTTAAAACATGGCCCAGATCCAAAGCACATATCTTAGCTCAGAGGTTACCCTAATAACATGGCCAAGATACAACTCTACCCTAAACCTAGACTGCGCAGACCTAGAGAAATGCGAAGATCCATCGCACCCAAGACTCATCACATGAGTATCCCTAAGGAGATCCACCAAAGGGTTGGCTAGTACTGAAGCTGGCTCCATTCCCCAAAGTGGAAGCAATGGCAGCCATGCCCCGACTTGGAGATCCACCAAGCCGGGACACAAAAGCTATTAAGCGGTAAACTCCATATGCTCGTTAAAGATAGTAAGGCCTATCAATGTCATGGTCCAAGATACTCATTTAGAATTAGAATGGTCAAGACGCCATATACTCATAATTCTCTATGGTTACTTAGTCAACACGACACCAACCATATAATTAAACAGTCACGGGAAAAACTTCCTATCATGTGACTAATTGCATATAAATCATATTCAAATATCATATCACCTCATATCTACTAAGGCTCATTCATTCATTAAATAAACCTTACCTGAAGACAAATCCCCGACCCGAGTCCCGCGACGGGTCATCAGTCAAAACGGGGCTGACTAGATCTTAGTTTGACCAAACCCGTTTGGTCAAACCGGCTAGAAACAGAGTCTTAGCCATCGAGGCTTGAACATAAGAATATCACATTCATTTCATGCTATTTCATTCAATTTCTAACATGTGAATTATTAATTCATACGAAAACCCGCTTGACTTACATGATATCAAATTAAACTAAAATCTCGTATTATAATTTCTAACATGTGAGAAATAATAATATAATGAAAGCTTTTAATTAAATAATTTACTATTAAAATTTCCCACTTGCTAAATATTACAAAACACGATAAAATAACAATACTCAAAAACCGTCACAAGTCCAAGGGGACCCACGGTTCATTTTGGACCGGTTTTGGTCATCTTTTCTAAAAACCGTTTCTTAATATTTCCCGCATGCTTAACATATTTAAAACCCGTCAAAACAACAACAAAACAATCAAGTATCGACAAAAACCCAAAAGACCAAAACACGGACCAACCAGACGGGCTGGACCGGGTCTGAACCGGCCTGAACCGGCCTGGTTTGGACCGGTTTCCAGCCCTCTAAACAGCCCCCTACACGGTCCAACACCAACATCAATTCTAAATTAATTCTAACATGTTTTAGTTAACAACATCCATATTAAACAACCAATTCATCCATCATGCATACAAAAATAATGATTATGAACAAATCATCAAATATGTCAAGAACACTAAACATGCCAAGAATTCATCCAACATAATATAATAACAACTTATCATGTTACTAGTTAAAAATCATAAATAACTATAACATGAACATAACAAAAGAAAACAAAGGTATGTAACATTAATTCGTCGGGTAACTCGGAATCGTTACCTTAGCTAGCAAAATCAAGTAGCACCAAAATAAGAAGTAAAGAAAAATAAGAAACCCGTCTACTAGTCTTCTCCTAATATATACGAGTCACCAAACTCGTCTTCAAAATCTTCCCCTATAAGAAATGACAAGAATAATATTGTTAGTATTTAAAACTTGATTTTCCATAATTAAAGTGTTGTAAACAATTTTGTCGGAATTGAAAATAAACCGTACTTGAAGATGGAGAGCGAAGAGGAGATTCTAGAAATATAAGTTAGGACGGATTTGAATAAGAAATGAAGGTTTTATGACGATTTTGCTCAAGAACGACGAAGAACGACGAAGAACGACGAAGAACGATGAAGAACGATTAAAGAAAGTGTTAATTAGATCTTAATTTGATTTATTGTAAAATGAAAAAGTAGTTAGTGATTAAAGTGGGGAATGGGCCGTGTACATATAGAAGGATTATGGAGTCGGGTTTTGAAATTGTTGTTACGGAATTGACTCGGGTTTAATAATTATATTACGGTAATTGATTAGATATAATTATATTAAGTTAATTAAATTAAATATCAAGATATTATGTTATTGTAATCAAAAGAAAGACAAATATCTAGTCCTATTAGAGGAAGAGGAGCCGTGTGATGTTAGAAGAATCGGGTCTGTTTTGTAAACGATTTGCGTAATTTCCGTTGACGGATCGATAAAGTTATAAATATCTAATATATTATTATTAGTTTAATAAAAAAGAATGAAAATATCCTAAAGTGAGTGGAAAAAGATGACATGGGCGTGTGACTCATGCCAAAGTCGGCTTTCGGGTTTGTTTCGGGATTTTAGATGACTCGGGAATAGTTAAATGACGTTCGGGTTAAAACCGTAAAAGTTATTCTTTAACTCCAAATAAATTCAAAATAATTATATTAAATTTTCATAAATCCAAATAAATCTTAATAAAAATAAATTAAATTTATTATTTTTTTTAAATAAAATTTCGGTCTTCAAAATTACAAGGCGAGTCGGAAAAAGTCAACGAAAGTCAAAAGTGACTTAAAAACGGGATTCTCATGGAATCTCTCAAAAATTCCAAATACGAACTCGGAATTTCAAAATTCAACTGGAAACAATAAATTCCACTTTAAAACTTAAACAGGCTGAAAAGTATCCTTAAGATATTTTACTAGACAAATTGGGTACTTTTCGGGTTGTTACAAAAAGAAATCCATTTTCTCCAAAAAGAGGGTACAAAATCCACCCTTAGACTTCGTTGAAAAGTTAAATTTGGAATACAATATGGAAATTTGTAGATTTTCTCAAAGATAAACTCAAAATAACACGACATTACACGTACATAGAGCGACTCGAGCATCACAAACACAATTCAGGGTATGAAAATGTATACAAAACACGCAAAAACAAAACAAATCGAACTCCTAGGGATAGGAAGATCACGATAAAATTGGCAGGAAGATCTACAAGAGTTCGACATCACTAACTTCACGAATAAACTAGTCCTCAAGAGAATGCAATTTACCCAATTTCCAACTCAACATTTTCAACCATTAGATTCCTACGAAAATTATTTCATAACCACGAGACTTCAAGCCACTAACCCAATTATTCAAATTCAATTAGTACCTACTAAAGTCCATCGGCACGGTAGACTCCACAACTAATAATCCACATGAAAGATTCATTACGTACTCTAATCTTCTTAGTTTCATCAAAACTCTTATTAGAAACCACCAACAAAATATTTATATCTAGGGAAACATGATCGCTAACAACCACAAGTAAAAGGAGACTTACCATCAAAATCCTTGATTCAATTTACTTCAAACTCATTATCCTAAATTTATAATGAACTTTCTCATCTTCAAAAGTCAACTCACCATACATCAAGCAAAGGATGAGTACCAATTCCAAATCATATATATTGCCAAACACATGGCGATACATCAATTAATCAAATCATCTAGCTCATCAAACTCAAAACGTATCGGTCTTCGCTTACGAGATTATTCCTCGAATCTGGTCACAAATCTAAATTTCACAAGTAAGATTCCTTTTTAGAGCGTAACAATTTAAGACAACAATTTCCCAAACAACCTCCATGGTAACTATTACAATATCCCGCAACAAAGAATTATTATCATGATCCACTCAATTCTCAAAATAACACTAAAATACCAAACTCCAAATCTAAAATCACCAAGAGAGGATACATTATCACTATTAGGATTCATCCTAGAGCTTAAGTACTATTTTCCATGATCAAAAACAACATGAAATTTGCTCAATCCAAAGACACATATTCTAACTAAAGAATTCCAAAATACATTACACTTACTCTCTGAGCCTTACAACGGGATGTTCGAACCACTAGAGAAAAGATTAAGCAGCAACAAGTTAGGAAACGATAAGGAAATCTCAAGGAGAAAACGAGAATACTCAGGCACGAGATTATAAGAGAGGAACGCTTGAAAATAACGAGGTCATAAGCAAGAGACAAAGCATATAGTAGAGTTATGAAGATACCCGAGTAAGAAAGAAGATACGAGCATGCGATTTCTTAAAGATCAATCTTGACAAAAACATTCAAGAATGGAAGTGAAAAGGGATAATGGCACGGGTAAAGGTTTAAGGTTTAATCCACAAAATTTCTCCTTTCAGACTTAGGGTGATAGCAAAGCAAATCATCCCAATAACAAAGGTCTCTTACAAGGGACCCTCGTACCACAAATCATCAAAGTAAGGTACACCTAGATTTAACAAATTGATTACAACCCAATTCATCCATCCCTTCATATAACACGGAATCCCAATTGCGGAATTGCAACTCAAGTATAGTAACATTCTCTCAACTCCAAAATTTGACACATCCTCAAAGATTTCAAAACCGAAAGACTAACAAGGAATTCTTCATACTAATCTCTTTTCAACTCCTATGGCCAACAAGGTAAAACACCATACAAAACGTCATCATCAACATCCTAAGGCATCACCGTCATAGCTCATCTAATCAGATTCCACTGATGTCATAAACCTTAAGTAACATGGTTTAATCTATCATGACGACTTACTACCTCAACCAAGTCTCCGATACCATGATATAAGATCATAATTGTAAATCCAATTATTATAGCCAAGTATTTTTCCACCAAGCATATACCCAAAGGTACATACTAGAAAATCACAAGAAGTGACTTAGTCTCAAGGGCATTTCACAACTCAAGGTATCATCCAAATATTCTCACTTAGAACAACTAGCTCCAATTTAGATATGATCCTCAAGACACTCTAATATTACTAAACTCCTAAGTTCAAAAGATTAAATCCCTAATGGGTTAAGAAGTCCTAGCCAACTCATTCAACTTTACACCATCAAATATCATGAGTTATTCACACATGAGTCAAGGCAAGCATCAAGCATTAAAATCATCAAACTTATCTTACCACCTTTCCTCAGAGATACAACCGATCATCAATATAGGGTGAACTTAGATCTACACCATTTACCTCAAATCCCAAATTCATTCTAACCAACACTAACATCCCACAAAGTTCAAAATTCTTCCGACCAAGTATAATATACCACAAACAAATGGGTATGGCATCCACAAAAATGTTACATGAGTAAGGTAAAGATACCAATGGTAAGATGGAGGAAACTATCAAGAGTAATTTCCAAGGGGAAAAGAAGTTAGATGATAAAGAAGCACTTAGATAGAAGGAAAAGAGCATGATACATTAAAGATGAGAGAAATCATTGATGAGGAAGAAATACACTTCAATTAGGCTTGTCAATCTTCAATCTTCGGTAGAGGATACTTCTTCTAGGTAACACATGATCCACCTCAAGACGGTAGATACAAACAAACATAACATCACTCAACACAATCAACAAACAAGTCAGAACCTAACAAACATCAAGTACACCAAAGACTACCACCTTAAGTCCTTAAGTCTACCTATCTCTCATTCATTATTTCAAGGTCAAGTAATTTTAAGTTTAGGGTTCACGTGTGTACGTCGGGAGCGTTAAAGCTCTGATACCAACTGTGACAACCCTCGCGAATGCGGAAATAAAACATACAAGCATGTGATTTAATTAGCGGAAAATACGGTATTTTTAAAACTTTTTACATGCAAGATAGAAATACGAGGAATGTCAAATAAATACAAACTAAAGTAGAATATACTACAAAGAGACGGAGTCTCTCAAAATGTTATCAAATATCAAAGTTATTAGCAAACTAGCTCACGGGATAAGACATTTCCCGGAATCGTGTACGATAAGAAGTTTCGTACACAAAAGACTCTAATCCTCTCGGTAGGACGACGATAATTATACGGTCCTAGTCTAAACCTGGCCAGACTCTCGGAATAAGACATTTCCCGATTCGACATGTGGTAAGACGTTCCACATCCAAGACTCGATCATACAAAGACGTCGAGTACCCCAAATTCGGCTAAAGCACACGAAAGAGGCGGAAAGAGATCTATAGTCAATACTCATGCTAGTACGCTACATGCAATGACACCACCTCGCAAGGATACAACATTTGACGGCCGGGTCGATCAACGCATTGCGTTCACCTCCTAACAACGTCGTCATATCCCCACTAAACAAATGCACAATGGCATCACGGTTACACTTCACCGCTCCGACATTTAAGTCTAACGATTATAAAGTATGACCGGGGAATGAGAGTTCAGAACACTTTACAATTAGTGTTCAAATCATAACATATAAAAAACCGACTCAAAGTGGGATATATCAAAAACCATCATAAAACATGTGAATTAAACGAATGGAATATCATATATTCTAAACATGAATATTTAAAGCTATTACGTAAATTTATACGATAAACGAACCATACAAACTATTATAAATGAATGTATAAGAAAAGAATAGAAGAGGAAATCTCAGGGGGTGCCAGCCTTTGACAACCCTCGCGAATGCGGAAATATAAAACATACAAGCATGTGAATTATATAGCAGAAATATGAAGTTTTTAAAAACCTTTATACATGCAAGAAGAAGTATACGAGGAGTGTCAAATATTACAAACCAAAGTACGAAATAAACTACAACAAGAGACGAAGTCTCTCCAAATGTTAACAAAGTAAAAGTGTTTAGCAAACAAGCAAAAATCGTCTAGAGGTGTTTCATCTAGGGACTACGCCCGCTAGCTCACACCCGAACCCAAAATATCATAGCAAAAAGCCATCCAATCAAGCAACCTGTTCATCCATGAAAAACATGAACGCCACAGTCAGTGGGGAGTAACTCCGGGTTCTCCCAGCCATATCACATTAAACGTACATAAAAGTAAATACAAAAGTAGAAGCATGCATATATAGATATACATGTGAGATACGATAAGGATAGATAGGCAATTCTATATATAATGATAAGTGTAACACCCCACGTTCGTTGAAGAGGTCCATTGATAGGCTTAAATGACTAGTGCTTAAAGGGTTTGAAAGTACTACTCATATCAACAAAGTGCACTTTCTTTTCTGGTCATCCATGCAAAAGAACTCAAAAGTTAAGCGTGCTTGACTGAGAGTAGTCTTGGGATGGGTGACCTCCTGGGAAGGTTCCCGGGAAGTGCATGAGTGAGGACAAAATGCGCTGGAAAGGACCCGTGTTGATCTGTGGGCCATGTACACAGCCTGGAGAGCTATCATGAGTGACCGCTCCCGACCCAAGGTTTGGGCCGGGGTGTTACAATAAGAGCATATGGAATACAAATCCGAATCCATCATGTGATACAAAGACTCGGGGAAGACACTCTTAGGCAACCGAATACGCTCACTAGGGCTTGCATCTCACCGTTAGCGGTATAAGCTTGATAAGATTAAGACTCGACAAACAATCCATGCCAATCATCTATTTCATGCAAGAGTTCAACTCAATGTTCACATATAATTCAGCTTACAAACAACCGTCCAATCATACAAATATAACAACATATTCTCTCATGGTAAATGACACGCACTAGCATCATGTACAATAGCAAGACAAGCCAATGGAAGCTCACGGAATAAGACATTTCCCGGAACCGTATATGATAAGATGTTTCGTATACTCATGACCTAGACAAACAAGTTCACGGGATAAGACGTTTCCCGGAATCATGTACGATAAGACGTTTCGTACACACAAGACTCTAATCCTCTCGGTAGGACGACGATAATAATACGGTCCTAGTCTAAACCTGGCCAGACTCTCGGAATAAGACATGTTCCGATTCGACCTGTGGTAAGACGTTCCACATCCAAGACTCGGTCAATCATAGACGCCGAGTACCCCAAATTCGGTCAACCTTCACGAAAGAGGCGGAAAGAGATCTATAGTCAAAAGTCAAGCTAGTACGCTACATGCAATGATACCACCTCGCAAGGATACAACATTTGACGGCCGGGTCGATCAACGCATTACGTTCGCCTCCTAACAACGTCGTCATATCCCCACTAAACAAATGCACAACGGCATCACGGTTACACTTCACCGCTCCGACATTTAAGTCTAACGGGTATAAAGTATGACCAGGGACTGAGAGTTCAAAGCACTGAACAATTAGTGCTCACAACAAAAACATAAGGTAAAACCGACTCAAAGTGGGACATACCAAAAACCGTCACAAAACATGAGAATAGGGAATTATATAAACTTAACTATGATAAAAATGAATCAATACATGCTACATAAGCATTAGAACAAGTTTATGAAGCATAATGAATAAAAACATAGATCACCTCTCCAAAACAACGTTGTTTGGAAACCAACTAAAACAAGGGTCCACTTCAAAAGGTCATAACTAGAGTTATAGATATGCAAATACAGAAATTCTAAGTCGAGGTGATAGCTTATTCTCTTACTGTTCCAACGATAGGTCACAAGCCCAAAACAAGCAAGTAACGAAGGAGATATGATCATTTTACGAAAAGAAGTCAGTGCAGTGAAACTGCACAAGTCACGACCGTGACTTGTATTTCACGCCCGTGACATGAGTTACCAATTCACCCGAGAGCCTTCAACATAAATTCAATCCTATCATTTCCAATTCTCATAATTCATTTCTAATAACTATCAACAATCAATATTCATCATCAACAATCATCAAATAACAACAATCAGCATCCATAACATGATTCCTAAACTTACTAATCGTATTCTAATACGATTTCTAGCATATAAGCATGTAAAACACGTAAATGATACCGAGTAACCCTTCACCGTTACCTTTATGCGTCTTTAATCGATTCTAAACCTTCTTAGTCTCCACCTACATACAATTAGATAATAAAAGATGAATATCATTCACCTTGAGAAAGACGGATAATTTAAAAAGCGAGAAAGACGGTAATTTTATTACCAATACGGATAGAGGAAGCTAAGAGGGGAAGAATAAGACGAACCTAGATGAATTTGAGCAAGAAATGAAGACGTAGCGATCATCTTAAGATCGATCAAGGAAGGGGGTTTAGGTTTTGGTGGTTTGATGAGGAAGAAGGAGATGTTGAGTTGTGAGGGAAATTAGGTTATGAGGGAGTATATGAAGAGTAAGTGGAAAAGTCAAGGAAAAAGTCAATAAAGTCAAAGACGGCTCAAGACGGGTTTTTCTTGAAATCTCGCGGAAATTCCAAAAACGAACTCGGAAATTCTAAATTCGACTCGGAAAAATTAAATTTACGATTAAAACTAAATTTCGCTGAAAAGTATCCGTAAAATATTTTCACTATAAAAATAGGGTACATTTGCGGGTGTTACATATATATTTTAAATGTATAACAAGTCAAATAAATAAATAGACATAAAAAGAGAATGCTAGAAAATAATAGGAAATGATTACATTTATCTATTTACTAGTTTTATACCCGTACAAAAAATACACGGATCATAATATATAGCAAGCGCTATCATTAAATATAGGAGCATGTCAGACTTGTTAATTTTGCCAAATTATGTATTTTTCTTAACACTATGATTGTATGAATGTATTTTAATTCTTTAGAAGAGTTATTATTATTTTTTGTAAAAAAATTTTTGATGATATTTTATTATAGTGAATAGCAATGATATTTTTGTACCCGTCAAGACTGAGAGCAGCAACAAATGAAGTTTTTTGCTATATTTGGTGTATATCAGTGATTTTTTTTTGTACTTATCGAGACCAAAATAAGTAACTAATGAATTTTTTATTGATTTTTTGTAGTTATATTCATTTTGTAATTTTGTAATATTTGTAATTATGTAATTTGTAACTTTTAAATTCAAATTATGTTCATAATATTTTAAATGTATATATGGGTCGGCACTTAAAATAAGCGTTGTATTGGAATAACTCAAATTAGGAAAGAATTAACTCCCACCAAAAAAACGGTGGGCCCCTTTTAATCCTTAAATCAAGGAACCAATAGAATTTCTCTAATGTGGATTTCTTTTATAGCTAAGGGATTGTACAAGTAATACTTAAAGGGTAGTGATAAATCCACTACCATTTTCACTAACACCACTCAAATACAAGCTAATGGTATAAATATTCTAATATTCACTCTCTCACAAGTTGAGTGACATTAGTAATCTTGATAGTGGATTTATCAATACCTTACCTTAACATGGGGCCTAGCCCGTACATGCCCGACCCATGAAGGTGAGTTTGGATAAGGGTATTTTGCATTCGCATCCACTACAAGAAAACAACGTTCAGGCGACCGAAGTTGGCGACTGATTTCAGACGCCAAAATGAATTTGGCGACTGAAATCAGTCGCCAAGGCCCAGTCGCAGGCATTAGTCGCAAAATAAAATTCGGGCGACTGATTACGGTCGCCAAATTTGGCGACTGAAGAAAAGGTCGCCAAATTGCCAAAATGGCGACTGAAATCAGTCGCCCAATTGGCGACTGAATGGTAGAGTAGTCGCCAAATTGGCGACTGATATCAGTCGCCCTATTGACTGATATCAGTCGCCAATTTGGCGACCACTCTGGCAATTAGTCGTTAAATTGGAGACTGAAATCAGTCGTCAATCAGTCGCAATATCAGAATTTATTTGTAAAAATACAGGGGGTTTGGCGACTGAAAACAGTCGCTAAAAGATTTTTATTCTCATAAATGATTTCATGAGGTGGAGACAACATAAACCCGCTAGATACTATTTCTTCTTGAAAAAAAGTTGTATCTACTTGTGAGCGTGTTTTTGTCTTAAAGATTGCACACCATTACTTTTGATTTCTATCATTCTTCGTGCTTGGATAAGAAACGAAATATACTTGATTGGCTTGATGTGCGAGTATAAATGGATCATACTTCGAGTATGTCCGGGTATGATTTACTTCGACGAGTTTATAACGTTCATGAACTTTCATACCGGCCACAGAGTTATCCTTCTATTCACACTTAAATAAGACAGTTTTATAAGAACGCCCACGCCCATTATAGCTCAACTCAAAGATATCCTCAACTATACCATAGTATTCATTGCCATCAAGAGAATAAATAGTAACACCGTAATTGCACCTCGCCTTATCTTTACCGTAGTTGAACGTATGGAAATTAAATACGTTGACCGAGTAACGATTCCACGTTTTAACCATTCGTGAAGGACCAAAGGCCAAAGTCCAAAGTCCTTATCAAATCATCTTGCTTGGATATTTAACTCAATTACATGGTTTCGAAACCATGCTGCAAATTGATCATCATGGTTACTCCAAACATCATCTCTACTCACATTAGGATGTGCTTTAATGAAATCATTCACAAACTCCGTTTCATATGATTCCAAAATCTCACAATTAGAAAGAAAGTAAAGGCGAGCACGATCATATTCTTTGTCATCCAAATATCTTGTTCCCCCAATTGATGAACAACCCTCATCATCATGCATTTGGAAAAACTCGGGTAAACTTGTTTCAAGTTCATCCGCTTTATCAACACTCAAGTATTTTGCTATGCTTTCTATATGTTTTCCAAAGTAAAGAGAGCAAAAATTTGCAATCTCTTTCGTTAAATACGCATTGCATATAGAACCTTCACACTACTACAAATACAGGCAATAACAACGCCCCATCAACAACGCATACTCATGAAAATAAAGAAAAACCGTTGTGGAATGGATAATTATTTTTCCGCGGAATTTTATTAAACCTAATAACAACGGTGTTAGTTTTTCGAACGTTGTTATTAGTTTTAACAACGGCGTGAACTAAAATAACCGTTGAAAATAAATTTACTAATAACAACAGTTTATTCTATATCCGTTGTTATTAATTTAGCGCGATATAATGAAAAGTAATAACAACGGGTATGAAAAACCCGTTGTTATAATGTGTTATTAATTTGGCGCATTATTTGGCTTAAATTAATAACAACGGATATGATTTTGTTGGACGTTGTTGTTAGTTGTAACACCGGATTTAACTTTGTTAACCGTTGTAAATAGGTAATCTAATAACAACGGTGAATATGAATATTAACCGTTGTCAATACTTTTAATAAAGATGAAAAAAACACAGAACACTAATAATACTGTACTGCAACACAAAAACACAAACACAAAGCGATTATACTGCATCACACAACCACAAACACTAATAATTTATTGATTTCCTGATCGTCTCTTTGTCATCATCTCCGTCTGCTATTTCTTATTAATCAGGTATTCTAATAATTTTTCTTTATTGATTTCCTGAATTTCGTTTATTTGTGAATTAGTTGCCTTATACATTGCATTTTCTGAATTAGGTTTAATTAGTTGGATTTTCTGAATTACTTGGCTTACTATATATACTACGAATGTAGATAAATGACTCGAACTTGGATGAATGCTGCGAATATGAGTGACCCAACCTATAAGGATGGTTTAGCTGAATTTTATGAAGTCGTTGCGAACAATTTGAATGGTTCTTCTAGTATTCCATGCCCTTGTGAAAGATGTGGTAATATTAGGTATATGGCTATTCCGGACGTGAAAATTCACCTAGAAAAGTATAGTTTTAGTCGATCCTATACCCGTTGGATTTTTCATGGGGAATCATTAGAGGAAGATAATAATTTTGAAGAAGATGATCTTGAGGTAGACGAAAGGATAACTGATGATCCCGAGTTTGCCGAGTATGTTGAGTTGGAAGCAGACGAGTTGAATGTTGGGTCTACAGATAATGAAGAAAAAGATGATGAATCAAATGCTTTTGAAGATGAAAACATTAATTTGGATTACCTTGACAACATGTATAAGAAGTTGTGTGAGTCTGAAGCGCCTCTATACCCTGGTTGTAAGTACACAAAGATGTCGGCTGTGGTGAAGTTGTATAATATCAAGGGGGCAAATGGTGTTAGTGACACGTGTTTCACTAGTTTATTAGCCTTGATAAACGACATGCTTCCAGATGGTAATGTTCTTCCCGTTAAGACATATGAGGCTAAAAAACTAATTAGAGGGGTGGGTATGAAATATGATAAAATACATGCATGTCCAAATGATTGCGTTTTGTATCGAAAATTATATCAAAACTTAACCAATTGTCCGGTTTGTTTTGAGTGGCGTTATAAGGATAAGGAAGGGATCCTGGCTAAGGTGTTATGGTATTTTCCAGTGATACCAAGATTCATAAGGATGTTTGCGAATAGCAATGATTCAAAAATGTTAACTTGGCATGAAACTGGAAGAATAAATGCTGGGAAGCTAAGACACCCGGCAGATGGTATGCAATGGAAATCGTTCGACGCTAAGTATCCTGATTTCGGCATTGAACCTAGAAACTTACGTCTAGCGCTGTCCACTGATGGAATGAACCCACATGGAAACATGAGTACCCAACATAGTACTTGGCCAGTAGTGTTGGCAATATACAACTTACCTCCATATGTGTGCATGAAAAGAAATTACTTGATGTTGTCGTTGTTAATTTCCGGCCCTAAACAACCTGGAAATAATATAGATGTCTATTTGGAACCTCTTTTAGATGATTTGCGAATTTTGTGGATAGTGGGATAGAAGTATTTGATGCATATAGGAATGAAACTTTCAATTTGAGAGCGATGTTATTGTGTACAATAACCGACTATCCGGCTTATGGCGACCTTTCTGGGCATACGGTGCATGGGAAAGAGGCATGTCCATTGTGTGGGGAGAATATCGAGTCTGAATACTTGAAGTGTTCTCATAAGTATGTGTATTTGGGAAATAGGAGGGGCTTGGATCCTGACCATTGTTATCGCAAGCAGCAGAAAGCATTTAATGGACGTCAAGAACATCGTCAACCTCCTAGAATTTTGAGTGGGCATGAAGTTTATCAGCAAGTAAAGCATATAGAGATAAAATATGGGAAGAAGAACGGCTCTAAATTGTCTACTCGTGGGTATAAGAAAAGATCCATATTTTTTGATAAACTTCCATATTGGCCTTACCTGGAGGTCAGGCATTGCCTCGATTTCATGCACATTGAGAAAAATGTCTGTGATAATATTATCAATACCCTCCTGAATGTTCCCGGTAAAACAAAGGATCACGCCGCAGCTAGGGAAGATATGCAAATGATGGGTATTAGGCTAGAGTTGGCACCACAGAAGAGAGGTAATGGTACATTTTTACCGCCAGCAGCTTATACCCTTTCACGGAATGAGAAAAAAGATTTTTGTGCATGCTTGAATGGAATTAAAGTGCCACATGGTTATTCGTCCAACATCAAAAGCCTTGTGTCGATGCAAGATCTAAAACTCACCGGGTTAAAGTCACATGATTGCCACACTTTGATGCAACAATTACTATCCGTGGCTATTCGCTCCATGTTACCTGAAAAGGTACGATATGCTATTACCAGATTCTGTCTCTTCTTCCAGTCCATATGCGATAAAGTCATCGATCCCGATGATGCGGATTCATTGCAGGACCTCGTTGTCACCTCTCCTTGTCATTTTGAAATGTATTTTCCACCCTCTTTCTTCACTATCATGATTCACCTGACCACTCACTTGGTTAGGGAGATTTTGTACCTTGGGCCCGTGTACTTGAGATACCAGTATCCTTTCGAAAGATTGATGAAAGTATACAAGGACTATACATCTAATCGGTATCGTCCAGAAGGTTGTATTGCTGAACGTGCTATATTAGACGAAGCTCTTGCATATTGTTACGCTCATCTCTCTCCTGAGGAGTTAATTGGCGTTACAAAGAATCGTCATAGAGACTGGATGACCGGAAAAGGTATTAGGGGCCGGGTTGAAAAAATTGTGTCACGTGACATGTTACATTTAGCACATACGTATGTGCTAAACAACGAAGATGAGGTGCAACCTTATATTCAACAACACAAAGATGAGCTCAAATACGATCACCCAAACAAGAGCGAGATGTGGATTGCAAACGAGCATAAGAAGACCTTTGGAGAGTGGTTTAGGAATGTTGTCTTGGAGTATAAGAATTTGTATGGTGATGACATCTCTCCTAGGTTACTACGTCTTGGGTTAGGTCCAAATGCCAGGGCCACTTTTTTCAGCGGTTTTGCTATTAATGTTTATACTTTTTACACCCGCGAGCAAGATGAGTTGAGCACAATGCAAAATAGTGGTGTGAGTTCTGAATTTGAGGCAATGCACTTTGCTACTTCAAAAGATAAAAAACCTATTTGGGGAAAATGCCTTTATTATGGTGTTATTCAAGAAATATTGTTATTAGATTACATTGATTTCACAATACCTCTGTTTCGATGTAACTGGGTTGATAACAACAACAATTGTGTTCGAAAGGATAAAATGGGATTTACGTTGGTCAATTTGGATAAGGTTGGCAATAATAAGGCTGATCCTTTCATAATGGCATCCCAAGCTAAACAAGTGTTCTATGTCACCGATCCTATGGATAAGAAATGGTCTGTTGTACTATCTATAAGCAGTAGACGGGGTGCACCCGATAATGATGGGGATAATGATCAGGATGTCGTGTTTGAGGGAATGGATCACTCTTCCACTGTATCTTATTTCGACAATGTTGACACTGATCATGATAACATTGAAAGCAGCTATATGCGTGATGATCATGGTGAAGGTATTTGGGTTAACGAAGAAACTATGTCGGGCAAGAAACGTCCCCGATCCTGAGGGGGTATTGTCTTTAGTTTTTGTTAGCTTTGGTCATTGTTGAAGATTCCCAAATTATTTAGCTTTTGGTCATTCATTATACAGTCTCCATGTTTTGGTTTCTGCTGATATTGCAGTGTATAGTGCTTATGATATTGCTGTCTTTGTTGTTTTCTGCTGATTATTATTGCAGTGTATAGTACTTATGATATTGCTGTCTCTTATAATTATAATTAAAAAAAAATAAAGGTAAGCAACAACAACGGTTGTTGTAAATATACCCGTTGTGGTTAGTAATAACAACGGTTATTAATCACAAACCGTTGTCATAGTTGTTACTAATTACAACGGGTATGATACTATAACCGTAGTCATTACTCTATCACAACGGTTTGTTTATGATAACCGTTGTCAATATTTGTAGATAGGAAACACACACTAATAATACGACTGTACTGCAACACAAAAACTCTATCACAAAGATCTATTAGAGGAAATGATCATTTTTCTGTCATCATCTCCCTTAGTATTTTTTAATTTGTGAATTTGTGAACTATTTCTTGAATTTGTGAATGTCATTTCCTGAATGTCGTTTATGTTTTTCACCAATTCAATGTCGTTTATTATTAGCAAATTTGTTAATGTCATTTCCTGAATGTCATTCAATTCTAATTTTGCTTTATCGATTGAATAGCTTTGAATGGAATTAGTTTAATTACTTCTAAACTTAAGTCAAAAAACAAATTAACTTATCAACATTAATATTATTAAATAATAAGTTCAAACGGCGCCACACACAAATGGCGCCAAAACAACAACACCCAAACAACCAAACAACTACAACCAAACAACAACAACAAATTAAATTGAGTCCGGGTAAATCTCCCGGATAGCTGCCACCACTAGAGCATATGCATCAATCGGGTCAGCCTCGGCCAGAGCCAACCCTTCCCACTGCTCTACCTGGGTCACTTCAACGAGGTCGACCCCATTTGGCCAACAGTAACGGTCATTTTCGGAAGCCACCCATAGATATGGCCCAGGCTGGTGGTCCGTGCTCTCAATAAAATCTTTTCGCCCATGCCCGGCCTTGTCAAACATTCTTGCCAGTTTGAATGCGGACGCACGATGAGCATCCGACATCCCAAACTCGAAAACGAGTTCCCCTGTAAAGTGCCTGCGCTGATAATTTGGCCACATCTTCCTGATTAAATAGCCATTTCGAATAAGCGTATCACGGAGTTTTTTGTAACTTTTACACACAACGTAGCCACCCTCAATATGACAAGGCATTTCTTTCATGATGCAAGCATATGGTTTAGTAAAAGTTCCAGACATTTTGTATGGTTGATGTTAGTATTGAGGCTGGGAAATTTTGTATGGTTTAGCAAATATGTTATTGATTAGAGTTGGGAATTTTGTATGTGGTTGATAACCTGCTTGTATTGAAGCTGTATTTATAGAGAGTTATTTATTGGAGTTATTTATTCACATGCATGCATTGGTTCACATGAAGGCATTGATTCACATGCATGCATTGGTTCCCAAAACGACTATACATTCACATGCATGCAGTACGTTATTGATTGAGTAAATGTGTGAATATGCAGTCAATGCATTTACTGCAATGTGCAGTCAATGCATT
>JAIUZE010067688.1:0-27206 GCA_022085475.1 Heliosperma pusillum | reverse complement strand
TTATGTTGTTATTAGCGGTATAGGAATTGTAAAATCGGAGTTGTGATATATATCAATATTGCATGTACTACATGCCTTGAAGTATTTTTACTTAAGTGATAATTTGAAATGATTGTTGGGAAGCATAGAAGTAATTAGGAACGATAGAATTGATTTAATTATTGTGAACCGGTGTACTATTACTTTAGCTTAGCTTACAAAGGGTACCGCCAGTATGAGGCGACCCAAAATGTTAGTATTGCAACGTCCAAGGAAGTTGAGACGAGCAGAAACCAAAATTTGGAGCAAGAAGCAAGACAACGATCGATTTCAATCGTGACACGACCGAGTGGAGCCTCTGCTTGACCTATTAGGTTTACTGGACCGAGTAGTTCAATTACTCGATCGAGTAATTACGATCAGGGATTTCATTTTTGGGGTTGATAAGTGAATATTTGTATGATTTTAACCCCCATTTTAGCTAGATTTTGTATGTCATTTGTGCTTTGTTAAGCCATTTTATGAGCTAATATCGTCTTCTAGGCAAATTCTTGTGTTCTAACCTGTTTTGTAGGGAAAGTGACGTTTCTACGGCCTTTTTCTATATTCCCGAGCATTTGTTTAGAACCCGACGATTTGAAGAAACAAGCTTGACCATGTCAAAGGAATTTCGAGAAGGTTCACTAATTCAAAAGAGAGAAGAAGCAAAGATGGTTTCTTAGTTGTCGGAAGATCAATCAATTAGGCGGAAGAATTCATCGCTTTACATCAAACCCTATCAACAAACCCGATTGGAGAGGTCAAGGGGGATGATGGAAGTCAAGTCAAAGCGAAGGAAGATGAAACGTTAGTCAAATACTTCTAGATGCCCACTTACCCGATCGGGTAAGTGTGTACCCGATCGGGTATCCTTGCTGATTCAAGCATGGCGGCTTCAACTTCCTATTTTTGTCCTATGTGTTTAATGCCTGACCTCTTCTCCACGAAACCCTAATACTATAAATAGATGCTCTAGCCCCTCTTCTCAAGGCATCCATCATACATATATCTCACACAACTACTTCTCATACAACAATCTTCTTATATTTTCTCTTTAGTTTTAGTCTTTCTAGTTTAGATTATCTTCTTCTTTTGTCTTTTGTTCTTAGTTTATTTTCTGTCTATTTCACAACAAAACATTAGTTTAGATCAATAGGGATTTCAATCTTTGTAGTCTACTTTGTTGGGTACAAGTATTGTAATTCAAGGAACGATTATTCTATGCAAGGGATTTTTATTATTGTTATCACTTTCGTTGTTGATCGTCCCTAGGTATTCCTAATTTATCCTTTATTTATTATCCTTTATTGTTTTCCATTTGATTGTTATGTTCTATTCATATCATTTAGATTCATTTTTATGTTGTTATAATCGTAGTTGTATTCCTTAGATTGTCAAATAGCGTCGTTATTATCGCCTTATAAAGAGTCTAAATTATTGTCAAAAACCAATTAAATATGTCTATCCTAATTTTCATTGTTAATATCATCTTAAACATAAACATTATCATGAGTGAGTAGACACTTTTCTAGGGTGTAGGGTAGCCATGTTGGATTGATTAAAAGATGACAATTGCATAAAAGAAATTGTGCCTTTAAAACATTGTGTCTATGCATGTTTGGACTTTAACGATAGTTGACGATTCTTGATCAAAATCATTGACTAGTATGGAATTCTTTTACAAAGTAGACATACGAGAATTGAATAGACAAAGCGTGACATGGTGGATTAAGACCTAGTAAATCGCCTAAAAGCCTGCTAGACCATCTGATCTATGATTGTAATGAACACACCATTCTTACGAACGCGCAATGAATTATTTGCATATCCTAAATCCAATTTCATCAATATGTCAATCTACATGTGTGAACCTACTTCCCTAGATGCTTCTCATTATTGTTAATTCATCATTTGCTTTATCGTTTTCATTTAGTTTGCTTTTATTTTGTTTTTATTTTTGTTCTTTATTAGTTTAGAATTCAAAACCTCAAAACCCAGAAAATCGTTAGATAAATCTCAATTGTGAGACGATTCACAATCCATAGGAAATACCATCTCCCTGAGGATCGACCCCTACTTCCCTAATTACATTAATTTGTTATTAGCCTAGTATGGGTAATTTATCTTTGTATTGGGCTTGCGACAGGCCCGATCAAATTTTGGCGCCGTTGCCGGGGAGCACGGTTTAATTGTCCTTTTTCTTGTGATTTTTATCGCAATTAGTTTTATCTAGTCTTTAGGAACCCAAGTTCCTTCAGACCTCTCTTGATTTTTCATCTTAGCTTTCCAATCTTATGCCCATATCTTCTAGACTAGGGACCCCTATTCCTTTAGACCTCGAACTAGAAAGAACTCTGCGTAGGAAATTAAAGCTATTCAACGAAATTTCAAAAGCTTTCGATATTTCAAGTTTAGATCGTATTCGTGAGAAATACTCGGATATCTTACCTAATCTTGAAGGAGAAGAAGATCCATTCTCATCTCCATTTCCAAACACCAATCAACTTTCAACCAACATTCCATCTTCATCTTGACAAAAGAAAATGGTTCGACTTTCCGACCATTCCAAACCCACCGCAGATACACTTCCAAGGGGTATCGCTACACCTCAAATTACAGCCCAAAACTTCGAAATCAAACCTGCCTTCATCAATCTAATAGAAAGAAATCAATTTGGTGGCAATGCCACAGAAGATCCCAACCTTCATATCCAAAAGTTCTGTGACTATTGCCCCACAATTAGACAAACTGGAGTATCCCAAGAGCAGATTAGGGAAATGCTCTTTCCCTTCTCTTTAAGAGGAAAGGCAAAACTCTGGATCAATAGTCTTGACCGAGTTGCCTTAGGAATAATCGACTGGGATGGTCTAGTTCTTGCTTTCTATCCCAAGAACGAACCGCAATCTTACGGAGTCAAATCCTTGAATTTCGTCAGAGAGGCGATGAAAGTCTTTAAGAGGCATGGGAAAGGTACAAAGAATTACAAAGAGAATGCCCTCATCATGGCCTTGATTCATGGTTCCTAGCTATCACCTTCTACAACGGTTGTTGTGGCGAATCGCGTCGTATCCTCGACTCCGCTAACAATGGTCGTTTCGATCAAATCGATGTAGAAATAGCTAGTACAACTATCCAGTCAATGGCAATCCACGATTCTCAGTATAGCAATTCGCGTGCTATGCCACTCAAAGCCAAGCAGGACGATTCAAGTAAAGTAGCACTTCTGGAAGCCCAATTAGCCCTTCTGCAGCAACAAGTAGGAAGCTCTTCCCAATCCAAGGAACATATCAACGTCATTAACCACGTAGTGGTATGTGAGACATGTGGGGTTGGAGGGCATAGTTTTCAAGAATGTAGAAGTTCAATAGAGCAAGTCAATGCCTATCAAGGATATAGGCAAGGCAACGCTTTCTCAAACTTCTATAACGAAAACACAAAAAACCATCTTTTTTTGTCCTACAAAAGCACTAACATTCAAAATCCCCAACCACAAATTCAACAACCATTCATACCACACCAACAAAAGCCTTACAATCCACCTGGTTTTTAAAACCAGAGACCTTCATTCCAACCTAACTTCAACCAACCATACCAAAATCAACCTCAACACCAACCACCTCAAATGCCCAAAGAAAACAAGGCCAACTCCCACCTCATGGTGAACAACCGAGGGACTGCTATCACCCTTAGGAGTGGTACCACTTATGCGGAACCTCAACAGACCAAAGAACCAACAGTTGAGCCTTCACAAGTAGAGAGCCAAAAAGATTCTCAACCATCCACCGCTAAGGAAGCGGAAGACAAACCTGAAAAGAAGGATGAACCTGAAAAGGAACCCATCAAAATTCAAGTTCCATTTCCCCAACGTTTGACGAGAAATCACAAGGAAACCCAGTTTGGTAAATTCATGGAAGTAGTCAAAAACCTCCAAGTAACGGTTTCCTTCACTGAATTAATGACTCAAATCCCTTCTTACACAAAATTCATGAAGGATATCTTAACTAAAAAGAGGACTTTAGATGATGTTGAAATCATAGCATTCACCGCTGAATGCAGTGCTTTATTGCAAAATAAGTCCCCTCCTAAGTTAAAGGATCCTGGTAGTTTCTCTATACCTTGCACTATAGGCACCTGCACTATAAATAAAGCTTTATGCGATCTAGGTGCTAGTGTAAGCGTCAAGCCCTATTCCATCTGCGAAAAATTGAATATGGGAATTCTCAAATGCACAAGTATCACCCTGCAAATGGCAGACCGTTCTCTAAAACAACCTATGAGAGTTTTAGAAGATGTGCCTGTCAGAGTAGGGAGGTTTTTTATTCCAGTCGATTTCATCGTGTTAGATATGGCTGAAGATTCGCAAATCCCTATCATTTTAGGAAGGCCATTTCTACACACTGCGGGAGCATTAATCGATGTCAAGAATGGAAAATTGACACTAGAAGTAGGTGATGATAAAGTCACCTACAACTTAAATAGTGCAATGAAGAGCCCTATGCTTGAAGAGCCTTGCTGTTTCCTTGACATTGTCGACTCAATCATTGATGAATCTCTGTATCCATCAATAATTGAAGATCCTTTAGAAGCAATTTTGTTGTTATAGGATATCTCTGAGAACGACAATTTTGAGATCAGTGAGCTGGAAAGGGACTTGACTGGAAAAGAGATACCATCTGAAGAAGTTGAGGAGTTCATAAGCCTAATCGATGCTCCTGCCAAGGCAAAAGTACATAAACCTGAACTTAAACCTCTTTCCTCAAATCTAAAATATGCCTTTTTAGATGAGTCTGAATATTGCCCAGCCATAGTGAGTGCTCTCCTAGATGAAAATCAGTTAAACTCACTATTGACTATCTTGAGAAAACATAAGAAGGTAATAGGTTATAAACTTGAAGATTTAACAGGCATAAGCCCTGACTTTTGCATGCATAGAATCAACTTAGAAGAAGGCCAACAACCTTGTGTTCAAGGTCAACGCCGTCTTAATCCTAACATGCAAGAATTAGTTAAAGCTGAAGTTATGAAATTGCTAGATGCTGGCATAATCTACGCAATTTCTGATTCGAAATGGGTTAGCCTTGTCCAAGTTGTTCCCAAGAAAGGAGGAACAACAGTAGTCAAGAATGAAAAGAATGAGCTCATCCCCACAAGGATTGTGACGGGATGGCGCATGTGTATTGACTACAGAAAGTTGAATCAATCAACTCGAAAAGATCACTATCCTCTACCCTTCATTGATCAAATGCTAGAGAGGTTAGCTTGCCACAAATATTTCTGCTATCTAGATGGTTACTCAGGATTTTTCCAAATTCCTATCCACCCTGAGGACCAAGAGAAAACCACCTTCACCTGTCCCTATGGTACTTTCGCTTATCGCCGAATGCCATTTGGCCTGTGTAATGCACCTGCCACTTTCCAGCGTTGCATGACTAGTATCTTTTCAGATTTTGTTGAAACTATCATGGAAGTATTTATGGACGACTTTAGCGTCTATGGCATTTCCTTTGATAATTGTTTGACAAATCTATCCAAAGTACTGAAACGCTGTGAAGAAGTCGACCTTGTTCTCAACTGGGAAAAGTGTCACTTCATGGTGAATGAAGGTGTAGTTTTAGGACACATCATTTCTGAAAGAGGTATTGAAGTGGATCGAGCTAAGATCCAAGTTATTGAACAAATGCCACCACCTGCTAATGTAAAAGGAATCAGGAGTTTCCTTGGCCACGCCGGTTTCTACCGACAGTTTATCAAAGATTTTTCAAAAATAGCCAAGCCTGAAAACAGTTTAAAATAGAATTTATTGTTTCGAGTCGTATTTTGAAATTCCGAGTTCGTATTTGGAATTTCTGAGAGATTTCATGAAAATCCCGTTTTTAGTCATCTTTGACTTTTCTTGACTTTTAAGTCTGCTGAAAAGTGTTAGTAAATATTTTTACTAGAAAAATTGGGTACTTTTCGGGTTGTTACACCTTTCGACTGAAGGAGCCGTGACACCCACATCCCGTAGGGTAAATCAAGAGTTGAATAGATTTTGTCCTCGGTCACCGAAAAAGCGGTTTGTGAAATACGAGAAAAAACAAGAAAAGGTAAATTAACCCAGTTTCCCTCCAACCAATGCTTCACAACCAACATCTCATAACATGCAATCTTGTCCCGTCCTCCCCGACGCGGAATTACGGTATTCCATAAAAAGTTTAACAGAAATTTCAATTTTGGGGACACCCTTCCCGCCAAAACACAACTCGACAACGACGCCCCAACATTCGTTTTCAAGGATGCACCTTTTAATTTCAAAGTTTAACAGAAATTTCAATATTGTCATTTTAATGTATAAAATTTCAAAGATTTTTCAAAAATAGCCAAGCCCCTGACTGAGCTCCTTTTCAAGGATGCACCTTTTAATTTCACAAATGAATGCCTTGAGGCATTCAACAAAATCAAATGTGCTTTAATCACCGCACCTATAATCCAGTCACCTGATTGGAATCTTCCTTTTGAATTAATGTGCGATGCGAGTGATTATGCCGTTGGAGTTGTTTTAGGGCAAAGAAAGGAAAATTTCCTTCATGCAATTTACTATGCTAGTAAAACCTTAGATCCTGCCCAAATCAACTACGCCACCACTGAAAAAGAACTTCTTGCCATTGTCTATGCCTTAGACAAATTCCGTTCTTACCTTATAGGATCAAAAGTCATTGTTTACACTGACCATGCTGCCTTGAAATATCTGCTTTCAAAGAAAGAGGCAAAACCTCGACTTATCTGATGGATCCTACTCCTTCAAGAGCTCGATCTAGAGATCCGGGATAAGAAAGGAGCCGAGAACGTAGTCGCTGACCATCTCTCAAGGATAAGAGTAACTGAAATAGGATTACCAACGCTAATTAATGATTCGTTTGCTGATGATTCATTAATGGCGATTGCTGACTCTTCTCCTTGGTATGCTGATATGGCCAATTTTCTTGTCAGTAGCCAGCTACCTTCTGACCTTTCTTATAACCAAAGAAAGAGATTTCTGCATGATGCAAAATTCTTTGTTTGGGATGACCCTTATCTTTTCAAGCAGTGTTCTGATGGTCTTTATAGACGATGTATCCCCTAGTGGGAAGTTAAAGGAGTTTTAGAAGGATGCCACTCATCTGCTTATGGTGGTCATCATGGTCCGTCCAAGACCGTAGCCAAAGTCTTACAATCCGGGTTTTTCTGGCCCTCGATGTTTAAAGATTCAAAAGACTTTGTTATGGCTTGTGACGCTTGTCAACGAATGAGTCAAATATCCAAGAGACATGAAATGCCTCAAAACGGCATATTAGAAGTCGAGATGTTCGATGTCTGGGGTATTGACTATCAAGGACCATTCCCTTCTTCTAACGGAAATCGTTACATCTTAGTCGCTGTCGACTATGTTTCTAAGTGGGTAAATTGTTACATCGTATCACAGCTCTAGCATCATTGGTGGGAGTGGCAATTGCTTCTACCCACTTAGAAACATAGTTTTAATTTAGAATATTTTACGGATACTTTTCAGCGAATTTATAGTGAAAATATTTTACGGATACTTTTCAGCGAATTTAAGTTTTAATTTAGAATTTAATGTTTCGAGTCGAATTTAGAATTTCCGAGTTCGTATTTGGAATTTCCGCGAGTTTTCAAGTAAAACCCGTCTTGAGCCGTCTTTGACTTTTCTTGACTTTTGAGCCGTCTTTGACTTTTGTTGACTTTTTCCTTATAAATATCATACTACCTCCCTTAACCTATTTTTCATTCATTCAACACAACCCTTTACTTCTTCCTTAAGAAACCATCAAACCTTGCCTCCATAATCTTTTCAATCTTCTAATCATCGTATCTCATTCGTTTTCCGCTCAAATTCTCGTAAGTTCGTCTTATTCTTCCCCTCTTAGCTTCCTCTATCCGTATTAGTAATAAAATTACCGTCTTTCTCGCTTTTTAAATTATCCGTCTTTCTCAAGGTGAATGATATTCATCTTTTATTATCTATTTGTATGTAGGTGGAGACTAGGAAGGTTTAGAAACCGTTTAAAGACGCGAAAAGGTAACGGTGAAGGGTTACTCGATATCATTTACGTGTTTTATGTGATTTCCATGTTAGAAATCGTATTTAGAATATGATTAGTAAGTTTAGGAATCATGTTATGGATGATGATTCTTGTTATTTGATGATTGTTGATGATGAATATTGATTGTTGATAGTTATTAGAAATGGATTATGAGAATTGGAAATGATAGGATTGATTTTTGTTGAAGGCTCTCGGGTGAATTGGAGACACATCTCACGGTCGTGAAATACAAGTCACGGTCGTGACTTGTGCAGTTTCACTGCACTGACCCATTTTCGTAGAATGATCATATCTCATTCGTTACTTGTTTGTTTTAGGCTTGTGACCATTCGTTGGAACCGTAAGAGGATAAGCTATCACCTCGACTTGGAATTTCTATATTTGCATGTCTAGAACTCTAGTTATGACCGTTTGAAGTGGACCCTTGTTTTCGTTGGGTTCCAAACAACGTTGTTTTGGGGGGGTGATCTATGTTTTTATTCGTTATGCTTCACAAACTTGTTCTGATGCTTATGTATCATGTATTGATTCATTTTTATCATAGTTAAGTTTATATATTTCCCTATTCACATGTTTTGTGACGGTTTGTGGTATGTCCTACTTTAAGTCGTTTTTACAAATGTTACGGTTTGAGCACTATTTTGGTATGTGCTTTGTACTCTCATTCCCTTGGCTACCTCCACGTTCGTAAGGCTGGAATGTCGGAACGGGGAGGTATCCTACTGCTTAAATGCATGTGTTAGTGGGCATACGACGACGTTGTTGGGAGGCGAACGCTATGCGTAGATCGAGTCGGCCGTCAAATGTTGTGTACTTGCGAGGTGGTGTTATTTGCATGTAGCGTACCGCTTGTTATGAGGCTTGTGCTCTTTTCCGCCTCTTTCGTGAATTGATCTACCGAATTTGGGGTACTCGGCGTCTATTTGATTGACCGAGTCTTGGATGCGAAACGTCATCGCATGTCGAATCGGAAAATGTGATTCCGGGATAATGGCCAGGTTTAGATTAGGAGCCGTTTAATTATCGTTCCTACCAGAAGGAAATTAGTCTACATATACGAAATGGATTGAATCGTGTATGCGTTCAGGGAAGGTTTTACTCCCGTGGATGCCCATAATCATACTTGCCATGTACACGATGCTAGTGCGTTTCATTTACCGTGAGAGATGTCGTCGTGTCGTCGTATCGTCGTCTTTGAATGCGTGATTTCATGATATTATTCATGGTCATTGCATGATTGGGCACCGTCGTCTTTGAATGCGTGATTTCATGATATTATTCATGGTCATTGCATGATTGGGCACTGTCAATGTATGGGTTCGTGAATGGATGATAATATGTTGGATTCTTTGTGATCATCGCATGACTTGGCATGGTTTGGTTGTCGAGTCTCAATCTTATCAAACTTATACCGCTAACGGTGAGATGCAAGCCCTAGTGAGCGTATTCGGTTGCCTAAGAGTGTCTTCCCCGAGTCTTTGTATAACATGATGGATTTGGACTTGTACTTCATATGCTCTTATCATTATATATTGAATGGCCTATCTATCCTTATCGTATCTCACATGTATATCTATATGTATGCATGCTCTACTTTTGTATTTCCTTCTATGTACGTTTAATGTGATATGGCTGGGAGAACCCGGAGTCACTGACTGTGGCGTTCATGATTTTCATGAATGATCAGGTTGCTTGCATGGTTGGCTTTTTGCTATGATATTTTGGGTTCGGGTGTGAGCTAGCGGGTGTTGTCCCTGGAAGGAAATAAACTATTTTCCAATTGATTAGAAAATACCCCATCTATTTCGAAAATACCCCATCTATTTCGAAAATACCCCATCTATTTGGTAAGATCACTTTTACTTGTTAACCTTTTGGAGAGACTTCGTCTCTTGATGTAGTATAATTCGTACTTTAGTTTGTAATATATGACACTCCTCGTATTCTTTCCTTGCATGTATAAAAGTTTTTTAAAACTTCATATTTCCGCTATATATTTCACATGCTTGTATGTTTTATCTTTCCGCATTCGCGAGGGTTGTCACAGTTGGTATCAGAGCTTAAACGCTCCCGACGCACACACGTGAACCCTAAACTTAAACTACTTGACCTTGAATTAATAAATGAGAGATGGGTAGACTTAAGGACCTAAGGTGGTAGTCTTGGTGTACTTGATGTTTGTTAGGTTCTAAATTGTTTGTTTATTGTTTTGAGTGATGTTATGTTTATTTATATCTACCGTCTTAAGGTGGATAATTGTGTTACCTAGAAAAAAATATCCTCTACCGAGGATTTAAAGATTGTCAAGCCAAATTGAAGTGTATTTCTTCCTCATCTATGATTTCTCTCGTCCTTATTGTATTATGCTCTCTTCCTTCTATCTAAGTTCTTCTTCATCATCTAATTTTTTTTCCCCTTGGAAGTTTGTAACAACCCGAAATATACCCTATTTTTCTAGGGAAAATATTTACTAACACTTTCCAGCAGACTTAAGTTTTTAAAATAGAATTTATTGTTTCGAGTCGTATTTTGAAATTCCGAGTTCGTATTTGGAATTTCTGAGAGATTTCATGAAAAGACCGTTTTTAGTCAGCTTTGACTTTTCTTGACTTTTAAGTCGTCTTTGACTTTTCTTGACTTTTTAAAAGTCGTCATTGACTTTTCTTGACTTTTAAGTCGTCATAAACTTTTCTTGACTTCTAAGTCATTTTTGACTTTTCTCGACTTTTAAGTCGACTTTGACTTTCGTTGATTTTTCCCGACTCGTCTAGTAAGTTTGAAGACCGAAATTTTATTTAAAAAAATAATATTTTTAATTTATTTTTATTAAGATTTATTATGATTTATCATAATTTAATATAATTATTTTGAATTTATTCGGAATTTAAGAATAACTTTTACGGTTTTAACCGAACGTCATTTAACTATTCCCGAGTCATCGCAAATCCCGAAACAAAATCGAAACTCGACTTTGGCATGAGTCACACGCCCATGTCATCGTTTTCCACTCACTTGAGATATTTTAATTGTTTCGATTAAACTAATACAAATATCTTAGATATTTGTTACTTTATCGATCCGTCAGTTTAAAGTACGCAAATCGAGAAAAAATCAGACCGGTTCTTGCCTATTCCACACGGCTCTCCTTCCTCTAATGGACCTTGATATTTTCATTTCTTTTGATTACAATATCATAATATCTAGATATTTAGTGTAATTAACTTAATATCGAATTATATTTAATCGATTACCGTAAAATAATTATTAAACCTGAGTCAATTACGTAACAACAATTTCAAAACCCGAATCATTATTTTCCTCTATATTACACGGCTCACCCACACCACACTTACTCACCAACAACTTTTCCTTTTACAATAAATTCAACTTAAGATCAAATTATCACTTTCTTTAATTGTTCTTGAGCGTTCTTCGTGTTCTTCATTCGTTCTTCGTCGTTCTTGAGCAAAATCATCATAAAACCTTCATTTCTTAATTAAATCCGTCCTAACTTATATTTCTAGAATCTCCTCTTCGCTCTCCATCTTCAAGTACGGTTTAATTTCAAATCCGACAAAATCGTTTTCAACATTTAATTATGGAAAATCAAGTTTAAATTCTAATAATGTTTTTCTTGTCATGTCTTATAGGGGAAGATTTTGAAGACGAGTTTGGTGACTCGTATATCTTAGGAGAAGACTAGAAGACGGGTTTCTTAGTTCTTAGTTCTTATTATTTTGGTGCTACTTGATTTTAGCTAGCTAAGGTAACGATTCCGAGTTACTCGACGATTTAATGTTACATAGTTTTGTTTCTTTGGTTTTTTGTTTAGTGTTCTTGACATATGTGATGATTGTTCATAATCATGATTTTTGTATGCATGATGGATGAATTGGATGTTTAAAATGGATGTTGTTAATTAAAATCATGTTGGAAATAATTTGGTGTTTGTTGTTGGGGAAAACCGTGTAGGGTGGCTGTTTTGGGGCTGGAAACCGGTCCAAACCAGCTGGTCCAGGCCGGTCCAGACCGGTCTGGGGTGGCCATGGTGGGTCCGGGTTTTGGTCTTTGGGTTGTGTCGATGTTTGATTGTTATGTTGTTGTTTTGACGGGTTTTAATTATGTTAAAGCATGCGGGAAATATTAGGAAACGGTTTTTAGTTAAGTTGATAAAAAGCCAAAACAGCCCATAACAGGCCGTGGGGCCCAGTCCAGGCCGTGTCAAGTTGGCCCAAAATCAGCACGTGGGTCCCACCTTGGGACTTGTGACGGTTTTTGAGTTATCGTTATTTTTATCGCGTTTTGTAATAATTAGCAAGTGAGAAATATTAATAAGTAAAATATTTAATTAAAAAGGTTTTTCATAAAATTACTATTTCTCACATGTTAGAAATTATAATACGAGATGGTAGTTTAAATTGATATCCGTTAAGTTAATCGGGTTTTCGTATGATTTTAATAATTCACATGTTAGAAATAGAATGAAATAACATGAAATGAATGTGATATTCTTATGTTCAAGCCTCGAGGGCTAAGACTCTGTTTCTAGCCGGTTTGACCAAACGGGTTTGGTCAAACTAAGATCTAGTCAGCCCTGGTTGACTGATGACCCGTCGCGGGACTCGGGTCGGGGATTTGTCTTCAGGTAAGGTTTTATTTTAATGAAGGAATGAATGAGCCTTAGTAGATATGAGGCGATATGATATTTGAATATGATTTATATGCAATTAGTCACATGATAGGATGTTTTTTCCGTGACTGTTTAATTATATGGTTGGTGTCTTGTTGACTAAGTACCCATAGAGAATTATGAGTATATGGCGTCTTGACCATTCTAATTCTAAATGAGTATCTTGGACCATGACATAGATAGGCCGTACTATCTTTAACGAGCATATGGAGTTCACAGCTTGATAGCTTTTGTGTCACGGCCTGGGGGTCTTATCTCCAAGTCGGGGCATGGCTGCCTAAGAGTTCCACTTTGGGAATGGAGCCAGCTTAAGTACTAGCCATCTCTGCTTAGGGGGTCGCCTAGTAGAGTTTCTCATGTACGGTTATGTCATGGGACGGGGAATGGAATATCTGTTGTCGCTAGGTCTGATCAGTCTAGGACTAGGATGTTTTCTTACCTTGTGGTATAGCCTCGAGTTACAGAATTCGACTATTGACTGTCCTAAGAACTTATGCCTATTTGTAGACGTATTGGTCTTTCATGTTTGTATGATTCTATGAATCTTAGAAGGTGAGATGCAAGCCGGCTAAGGTTGATAGAGTTTGGATTACCGATTGTTAACTGATTCACATGATTACGTGTTGATTAGGGTTTGAGTGTATCATGGCCATGTTACAGGGTAACCTCTGAGCTAGCATACCAGCTTCCCTACCTCTTGTTATAGTTTATTATCGGATTCACATGATAGCTTTCATATGATAGGTTATATGTTAGTTAATTGTTTCATAACATGAAAAGCATATCATATATGTTAAGGTTTTGTAGTTTCTATATACATTGCTTTTATGTTATTCATGTTTCATTAAACTCGACATTTCGTGGCTGGGAGAACTCGGAGTTACTCCCCACTGACTGTGGCTTCCGTGTTTATATTTAATGCGGTCGAACAGGTGGTGATGCATATTTGGGGTACATTGACGAGCTAGCGAGCGAAGTATTTACCTTGGACCTATATTCGGTTCTTAGATTGTATATTATTATACACTCTTTTATTTCCGTATTTATACGGGAGATATGTCTCACGTCTTGTATATTTCTTTTGTATAATATTATTTCCGTTTTGTAATGAACCTTTTTATGTTATGACACCTTCGTTATGTATTTAAATTATTTTTTTCTTTCCGCAAATTTGAGGGTGTCACACTCTTCTCTCTAACAAAAACATGAGAAGTTTTTCTAGAAATTGAGTTCATAACATTTCTAATAAAATTACTAAATGTAGTAATAAGATTTACTGGAATTATATATTAAGGGCTTCTTCTTTATACTAGTTTAGTATTTAGAAGAGATCTAGGGGCTTGTCTGTAATACCCGTAAAATTTGTCAATAGAGATAAAAAGGGAAATTAAAAATTAAGCGTAATCGAATTTAGCAATAAAGGATTTTAAAAGACTAAAATCAATGGAGATAAAATAGAAGATCTAGTGGCGATATATTTATCTCTTTGTTGCTAATCAGGTACGAGTTTGGGGAAAGTAATTAATAATAAAATATTAATGTGGAACATTATAAATATATATCTATAAAATAAAATCCGTACATAATAAAATATAAGGTAGAAGAAATAAAATATTGACGTTAGTAATGGGTAAAAACCGTCGAGCAATTGTGTGCGTAATAGACCGTCGCGGCATTTAAAATTGCCGCCGCCCAAACCTGTCTCCCATGCATCACAAATCTGGAATATATAAGCCATAATCATGCCTAGGAACCTACCTACTTGAGTATGCAAAATGGACTAATATATGCAATGATTCCCTTCCCCATTGTCCCTCATTTGTGACACCACACACCTCCCCATTCACTCTCTTTTTTTTCTTCTCAAAACCACACTTACCTAAACACTCAATCCTCATTATTTCCTCAACTCCATCAGATTTCAAACACCATTTTACAAAAAAATAGAGAGAGGTTAGAGGGAGAAAGAGAGAAAAGAAGAGGAGGAACAAGAAGAAGCATTGTAGGTGGAGAATCTTGCCTAACTTATGGTCTTCACCATGTAAGGATCATTCAAAACCATTTTCTTTCTTTTTCAATATCTTCATAACACATACTCATATGTTTATTAAACTATAAACTTCAACAAAAAAGTCTCCATTCATGCATGCATATATCTACGCAAGTAACGACTATTAAAGTGTCGAAATCCGGAGGTTGATTATTAACAGAAGAAAAATCGAAAATAAACTTGTTATATTAGTGTAAAAAATATATATGTAGTACTTCTACATGTCTATAACCTGTATAAAATTTTTTGTCAGATTCTCATGTGTCGTTTATAAATTCAAAATCATACACTAAAACGTGATTCTGGACAAACCGAATCTGCATTTCCCAATGTTTTAGTCTTAAAAAGTAAATAAAAGAATTAATGAAGACATTCCCTTTTACCACAGTACACTTCAATGACATTAGAGCATATTTGGCTCTGGAAACCACTCATTTCATTCTGTTAAGACGCATTTTTGCATGGTTACTTTTGTTATCTCGAAATCCGACACAATATGGAAAAGCATGATTTTGGGTATCTTAAACTCAGTTTTAGACTTAAACCTACAAGGACTTAAAGTTAGTAGACTCCTGAAGGAATCTATACAATCTAACCACGCCTTAAAATATGATATTTTCCATTTATTATGATTTTTACAAGTTCGTTCTATAATCTGGAAACAAATAAGATTGATGGGTGTAATAGTTTTACTAGTGAAAACTTGTCATCTTCATAAAAGGCTTTTGAAACTATACTTACTAACATTTTTAACATCCGAACTTTTAATATGTGAAACTACAAGGAAATTAGAGCACTTTAGACTTTGTAATCATGGCATTACGATTTGTTAAAAGTATTTCCCACCTAATAACATATTAAGACTCGTTTTTGGACACATTTTGTTAAACTGTAAATTAGTATAACTTAGAAACTTTTTTAGGCTTCGACCCTCTGATATATTAAAGTTAGAGGACGTCGCAAGGAATCCAACGCCACCGACC
The DNA here is from genome assembly GCA_022085475.1 of Heliosperma pusillum. Classification (NCBI taxonomy): domain Eukaryota; kingdom Viridiplantae; phylum Streptophyta; class Magnoliopsida; order Caryophyllales; family Caryophyllaceae; genus Heliosperma; species Heliosperma pusillum. The sequence continues at coordinate 11,384 of JAIUZE010067688.1, read as the reverse complement.
ACGTATCAAAATGATCAATAACGGGAGAGATATGACAGTTTAAAGTTTATGTTTCCGACTGAAAAATCGTGAAGGGTAGTTAGGTCAATATAACTTGGTTAATCTTATTGCATGTATACTTAATGACAAAACCAAACAATAAAAAGTTGATAAAGCATTCGTATACATTCTGATCATATGCTTATGTCGTAATCATAGGCTAAAGTGGAATGGGTTAGTTAAAGAAACTTAACATAATAGAAGCCGTATGAGACAAGTAATGTGAAACACGAAAGTTAAGAACCGACTTGGATACATTAGTAATCGATATTTTATAAATATTGTAGACTCGAAATTTTTAGAAGAGGCGTTGTAACCGCTCCTTAAGCAACCTTGTGAGGTAAGGGAAAACACTAATCTGTACACTATTCTTGACCTATTGAGTATTGTTCCGAATGTTGTAATATTTAATATGCTTGTAATGATTGTTGTTATTAGTTGGAATTATTGTGATGAACTTAATATTGAAGAAGATTGATGTTGTCCAATCTCTTGAAAATGGAACCGTGTTTGAAATAAAATGAAGGACTAATGATTTTTAAGAGTTTTGAAAACCAAAACCGTTTGATCTTTTGTACAAGTTATGGAAATGTTTAATTTCAAGGAAATGGATTTAATTGTTTAGAAATGTTTTGATATTGGTTCTGAAACGATTTTGGTAGAGGGGTAGGTTGTCCCAAATAAGGGACCTCCTATACAGATCTTTTAGTGGGGGTTAGTTGATCGAGACCCCATTCTCTTATCTTCCTCCTTGGGGTTGGCCCTTGGAGAGGTGTGCACACTCGAGATGTTTGGACAGTTCAGTACATGGTTTGGTGAATCCCGTATTATCCGGACTAGGGCGAGGGGATCCTCTCCATACGGCCTCTATCCAAGTATACCGATAATGGAAACTTATCGACAGAAATATTTTCTTTCAAATGAAAATGTATTGGAAGAAATGTTGTTTTTAAAATGTTGGAAACTTATGGAAAGAAATGTTTTCTTTCAAATGGAAAAATTATTGGAAGGAATGTGATTCGAAAGTTTGGATACACTCATGATTTCCTCTTGACCATATGAAATACCACAAGTTGTTATTGAAAATTCATATATCTCATACATTGTTTTGAAAATGTAATTCAACTTACTATTCTACAATTTACCAATTCTTCTTTTCGGATTGTTTATCTTACTCAACATTATTGTTGACCCTTCTTTTTGTTTTGTCCTTGATTGGACCTGCGATGACCACAAACTGTGTGAGCAGATCGTATGACAGGTACTTGTGGAAGGTAGAGTCGGGAACTCTTGGGGAGAGCGCGTTATCATGAAATATTTGAAGTTTGAACTATAAAAACATTTGATGGTTTTTGAGACTTATAAGTTTGATTTGCTTCCGCTAAATTTGGAATGTTGTAATCGGATTTTATCACCTTGGTTTTTATTCATATGGACTTTTATCCTTTTTGCTTTATATCATGGTTCTATTAGCACATTTGATTACATTGTGGCACACCCATTATCCTATTTTATATGAAATTAGAATTTTTAAACTAAGAGGATATTGGGGGTGTTAGAAAGTGGTATCAGAGCGGGTTTCCTTCTTGGATAGGTGAGTAGATCTTCATATCTCTTCACCACCCGGGAATCGACCGACCTAAGTAAATATTTCCAAAAAGTTTTAAAATAATAATAATAATAACAATAATAAATGACGCGTGTGAGATAAGTGTGGGATTGTATGGGACGTATGTTACGAATTGCTGGAATCGACTTGAATGATTGAACATTATGATTTGTAAGGGATATGGAAATGGTATGCAATGTTGTATGTTAATATGATTTGAAGTGAAATTGAGTATGCACATAATATGGTGTTATGAAATGGAATCTTAACTTGTGATGGTACTTGAGATGTGTAACATATTGAATTCATTGAGATTAGATACATGAGAATTTGTCTTATAATTCAAATTGTAATGTGATGGTGATCATTATTGGGAATGTATTGCATGATATGGCTATTGGTTCTATTTGGAGTTGTAACAGGATATTAGAGTTTTAGTGATCATATAACTAATTGAAGCCGTGAGTTGTAGAATTTTTTACCACTATTGAATTATATAGATTATGGATTTTGAGACTTGATATTACAAGTGAAGATTTACGTGGGAGTATAATCGTAGATTTAAAAATAACTAATAAGATGATTAAAATCAAATGTTGCACTGCTTATTAGCCTTTGGTATTGTTTGTTGCAATGAGGCTTAAAGTGGAACTATGCTAGTGTTTAATTGATGTTAGAAATTGTGTAAAGTGTTTTGACAATAAGTGGGTGACGAGGCTTTTTAACGGTGTCGCTAATCCAGATAATTAGCTACAATCAAATAACAATTTATAATTCCTAGACCAACACAAACTATCTCAAATAAGGTAGTAGAATGGTAAGAATAGGGTCGAACCCAAGAGAAGACGGTATTAGCTAAATTAAACTAATCTAGACACTAATTAAAACAAAACTAATTACTCTAATCACAAATTAAGATACTAATTACTAATTAAGGCACTAATTAAAACAAAGGCTTGAATTAATTACAAACTATGATATTCACAATGGGAAAACATGTGAGAAAACATAGATGGGGGAATTTGGGTAAAAAGATGAGTTAACTTGAAACATGAAATTCTAGTCTAGACACTTGCACAAACACCTTCTATGCAATTAATCAAATATGAGAGAAATACTTAGTGCAATTATCCCAAGTAACACAACAATTAGCAAAGATGACTTCTTTATACCTCTCCTCTTATTTATCTAATACTACCTCCTAAGAAATAGTCAACATGAATTAAACCACCCAAGATTGACCCTTTACAACTTAATCAACACTTATTAAAACATAAGCACAATCAAAGGAGTAAGCTTTAAGTATTCAACCAAAGGATTAAGCTAGAGTCATGCAATTCAACACTAAGCCATGTAAAAATCACACAACAGACAATTTATCACCCAAAAGACTCTAACTTTAAACCAAAGTTGAAGTCTTTCAAGTTTACTTCACACATTCAAGTATAGGGTGACAATTCCTACCAAGAACAAGCATTCATTAAGCAAATAAAATGTCAATCTAGTCAAACCAAATATTCATCCACTCAACATAAAAGATTAACACAAACAAATTATATTAAATAAGGAAGAAGAGGATTAGAGAGTCATACAATGCCAAAGGTATGAACTTGTTCAAATTACACCAAGTAATGAAGAAATTAGCTACCCATAATCCTTGTATTACAACCCATGTTGAAGTTCAAACAAATTACAAGAGCCAAAAATGAAGAACAAACTAGAGAGAATTCTAAGGAAAAATGTGTTGTTCAATGTTGTATGCTTGGCTTTTTTCTTCTCTCTCTTCAGTTTTCTTCTTATATACCCTTGGTCCGCAAACCTAGGGGCCTTGAAAGGTGGGCTTTCAAATGACAAGACGAAGAAATGAAGAAATGTCGTGCTGAGACTTGGACGCTGGCAGCGTCGTGATGACGCTGGCAGCGTCCTGTGACGCTGGCAGCGTCCTGTGACGCTGGCAGCGTCCTGTCTGCCTGTTTTTCCTTTGCTTTCCTTCTTGACTTTCGTTGACCCTTGGATTTTTGGCCCCGCCTTGACTTCCATTGACCCATGGGGTTTGGTCTTCTTGCCTTGATGATTCATTACTAGCCCACTCCAATTTCCGGGTTTTTGGGTCTCGGGTTTCGGGTTTGACTCTCATTGACTTCCGGGTTTACTCTCAAAATTGACTCAAATTACTAAATAACAACATTATTACAAAAACCAAAGTTAACATAAAACAACGCTAATGACCCGTAAAAAGTAAAACAAAAGACCCTAATAAATACTACTAGACACAACACAATTTGGTGTTGTCAGTGGGCATTAAATTTTGGTATATATAAGCAAAGTGAAAGTATAGTAGGTATATCTGAAAATTCTTTAAGGGCCATTGGCTATAGGATCAACGTAATAGTACATTTTATTTGGGAACCTTAGCGTGTGGAGAATGTTTCATATGGTAAGGAGGGATATTGTTGATTAATTATTGATATGAAAGGAACTGATGTAAAGGAGAGCTTACTTGAAAAGTTTGTTAGACTATATAACAAGGATACCTTTGAGAGGAATTTGGAACTTAGGGAATTTGCATGACTAAATACACCTATTTGTGGTTGCTGATTAAGGAATTTTGAAAAATTTGTGAGTTGTAGAACTAAATATTTTCTTCGTAATTAGGCGATGAATTGAGGTTTTGATGAGTATGTTATTGTTGTTATAATGATACGAAATTTATTGAGATATATCGGTAGATAAATTTTCTTGAAAGACTTATACCAATGATTCGATTTAACTTGGTGGATTATCAAGAACTATTTATGTGACACCCTCAAATTTGCGGAAAGAAAAAAAATAATTTAACTAAATAAAAGATGAGAATATATAACGAAGGTGTCTTAAAAAAAAAAGGTTCAACAAAAATGAAATAATATTATACAAAATACATATCCAAAACGGGAGACATATTTCCCGTATAAATACGTAAATAAAAGAGTGTATAATAATATACAATCCTAAGAACCGAATATAGGTCCAAGGTAAATACTTCGCTCGCTAGCTCGTCAATATACCCAAAGTATGCATCACAAACCTGCCAACCGCATTATATATAAACACGGAAGCCACAGTCAGTGGGGAGTAACTCCGAGTTCTCCCAGCCACGAAATGTCGAGTTTAATTAAACATGAATAACATAAAGAGATGTATATGGAAAATACAAAACTTAACATATATGATATGCTTTTCATGTTATGAAACAAATAACTAACATATAACCTAGCATATGAAGGCTAAGCTACTCATGCAAACTATCATGTGAATCAGTTAACAACCGGTAATCCAAACTCTATCAACCTTAGCCGGCTTGCATCTCACCTTCTAAGATTCATAGAATCATACAAACATGAAAGACCAATACTTCTAGAAACAGGCATAAGTTCTTAGACAGTCAATAGTCGACTTCTGTAACTCGAGGCTATACCACAAGGTAGGAAAACATCCTAGTCCTAGACTGATCAGACCTAGCGACAACAGCTAACCCATTCCCTGTCTCATTACAAACCGTACATGAGAAACTCTACTAGGCGACCCCCTAAGCAGAGATGGCTAGTACTTAAGCTGGCTCCATTCCCAAAGTGGAATTAGGCAGCCATGCCCCCGGCGTGGTATCAAAAGGCCCAAGTCAGTGACACAAAAGCTATCAAAGGTGAACATATACTCGTTAAAGATAGTACGGCCTATCAATGTCATGGTCCAAGATACTCATTTAGAATTAGAATGGTCAAGACGCCATATACTCATAATTCTCTATGGGTACTTAGTCAACACGACACCAACCATATAATTAAACAGTCACGGAAAAACTTCCTATCATGTGACTAATTGCATATAAATCATATTCAAAAATCATATCGCCTCATATCTACTAAGGCTCATTCATTCATTAAATAAAACCTTACTGAAGACAAATCCCCGACCCGAGTCCCGCGACGGGTCATCAGTCAAAACGGGGCTGACTAGATCGTAGTTTGACCAAACCCGTTTGGTCAAACCGGCTAGAAACAGAGTCTTAGTCATCTCGGCTTGAACAAGAATCATCATATTCAATTCATGTTATTTATTCCAAACTTCTAACATGTGAATAATTAAAATCATACGAAAACCCGCTTGACTTAAGGATATCAAATTTAAACTACGGTCTCGTATTATAATTTCTAACATGTGAGAAATAATAATTTTATGAAAAACCTTTTAATTAAATATTTTACTTATTAACATTTCTCACTTGCTAAATATTACAAAACACGATAAAATAACAATAACTCAAAAACCGTCACAAGTCCATGAAAGGGACCCACGGGCTGATTTGGGCCGATAATAAACCGGCCCATTTGGGCTGTTTTGGTTTGACATTTTTAAAACCGTTTCTTAAAATTTCCCGCATGCTTAACATATTTAAAACCCGTCAAAACAACAACAAATCAATCAAACATCGACACCAAACCAACGGACCAAATCCGGACCAATCCAGACCGGCCTGGACCGGGCCTGAACCGGCCTGAACCGGCCTGGTTTGGGGCTGGTTTGGGCTGGTTTTTCCAGCCATGGTACACGGTTCTACCATCCATCAAACACCAAATAAATTCCAACATGTTTTAATTATCAAACAACCATTTTAACAACCATCCATACAAAATCATGATTATGAACAAATCATAAAAATATGTCAAGAACACTAACATATTAAAAATTCCATACAACATATAAATCATACTACTTATCATGTTACTACTAAAAATCAAATGTAACAATAATATAAACTAAAACAAAAGCTATGTGACATTATTTCGTCGAGTAAATCGGAATTGTTACCTTAGCTAGCAAAATCAAGTAGCACCAAAATAAGAAGTATAAACCCGCATACTAATCTTCACCCAAAATATACGAGTCACCAAACTCGTCTTCAAAATCTTCCCCTATAAGAAATGACAAGAAAAACATTATTAGAATTTAAACTTGATTTTCCATAATTAAAATGTTGAAAACGATTTTGTCGGATTTGAAATTAAACCGTACTTGAAGATGGAGAGCGAAGAGGAGATTCTAGAAATATAAGTTAGGACGGATTTGAATAAGAAATGAAGGTTTTATGATGATTTTGCTCAAGAACGACGATGAACAACGAAGAACGATGAAGAACGATTAAAGAAAGTGTTAATTAGATCTTAATTTGATTTATTGTAAAAGGAAAAGTTGTTAGTGAGTAATGGTGAGGTTGGGCCGTGTACATATAGAGAAAATATGGAGTCGGGTTTTGAAATTGTTGTTACGGAATTGACTCGGGGTTAATAATTATATTACGGTAATTAATTAGATATTAAGTTAATTAAATCAAATATCAAGATATTATGTTATTGTAATCAAAAGAAAGCAAAATATCAAGTCCTATTAGAGGACAAAGGAGCCGTGAGAAATGAGAGAAACCGGGTCTGTTTTGTAAACGGTTTGCGTAATTTTCGTTGACGGATCGATAAAGTTATAAATATCTTAGATATTATTATTAGTTTAATAAAAAGAATGAAAATATCCTAAAGTGAGTGGAAAAAGGTGACATGGGCGTGTGACTCATGCCAAAGTCGGGTTTCGGGTTTGTTTCGGGATTTACGATGACTCGGGAATAGTTAAATGATGCTCGGGTTTAAACCGTAAAACCTTATTATAAATTCCGAATAAATTCAAAAATAATTTTATTAAATTATCATAAATTCTAATAAATCTAAATAAAAATAAATTAAAAATATTATTTTTTTAAATAAAATTTCGGTCTTCAAATTACAAGGCGAGTCGGAAAAAGTCAACGAAAGTCAAAGTTGACTTAAAAACGGGATTCTCATGGAATCTCTAAAAAATTCCAAATACGAACTCGGAATTTCAAAATTCAACTGGAAACAATAAATTCCACTTTAAAACTTAAACAGGCTCAAAAGTATTCGTAAAATATTTTCACTAGAAAAATAGGGTACTTTTCAGGTTGTTACAATTTTGTTGGAAAAAAAAGGATGAACATTTACGCTATTATATTTGTGAATGATGATGATGTAATGTGAAGATCGGTGGTTTAGAGATAGCATGTCTAGAAAGTAATTGATGAGAGGTACTAGCTGTGAGAATCGAGGTAATATGACTTGCTCATCTGGGATGATATTTATGATGTGGATATTAAAGGTGATTGTGCTTTGAGTAATGAAAAGATATTGGAATAGAGTATGATGTTATCAAATTGACTCCACTTAATGCACTGAATGATATTTTGAGGATAAGTGTAAGGACTATATTGGATCAATGATGAAGTTGAGTCGTCGAGATGTAAATCCTAATTTATTGGTTCTTAATACATTTTGGTGGAGAATTTCGTAGATTTAAATGAGAAGGTAGATACTTCTTTTGCTTTAGTATGACTAAGGAATTACATAGGTATGACATTGGTGATTTAGGTCGCAACATGACTTTGAGATAATGAAAGCTTAGCACAAATGGTTGTGGTCCTTAGTTGAAGAGAATAGTTTGAAATCATTAGTATTAAGAGATCACTTTAATTTTGGTATACATGAGGAGAAAGAACAATTTAAACGTTTGGGATGAGTAGAACAATGGCCTAGAGTGATGTAAGTGAATTTTATTGAGTTGTGTTCAAGAACAAGTTTACTTATGGTAATAGTTATTTGAATTTGCGAAAAGAGTTGAAAGAATCATCTATTGGTTTGTAATATGTGAGGTATACTTGAGGCTTGGATGCGTGATGCATATAAAGTCTGGTTTTGTTTAAAATTAAAGGTAATTAGAATGAACAGTTTGTCCGAGTAAATATATTATAATATTTGACCTCTTTGAGACGCTCTTTTAGACCTTGTGGACACATAAGTGAGAAAGATAAGTTCACGTGTTTGAGCAAGCTTACCAACCAGACTATGAAATAAAGGAGTTAGTTGAATGAATATGAAACACGTGAAGTGACAAGATATTAAGTATGGGAAAAAAATAAGTAAATAAATTGGGTAGTTAACTTTATTAAAGAAGTAGAGTAGATAAGATCAGTACGTAATTTGAGATTATAGATTGTGATCATGATAACAATGGGCTATATAGTCTAACTGGCCATCAAGAGTCGTTGATTAATTCTAATTAAGGTAAGGGAGAGGATATACGCCACTAGAGAAGGCAAGAGAAGGTGATGAACACGGGAAAGAGTGTGATCTAGTGTGGAATTCGAGTGGTATTTCAATGGTGATAATTATGAGGATTTATGTAGTACACGTGGGTACAGTCTTGTTATTAGGAACATACAAGCTAACTATATCGTGGATATTTATAATTATTTTATCTAAGACAATAATGAGTGAATATTAGCTTAGGCAATTATTAGCCTATTTATTATTCATCAAATATGGATACTTGAGTTGGTACAATGTTGGCCTACTCATTATGATATAAGATTAGTTGAATAACCTTGGATGCTTAGTCTTGATGGTACGAATAACTGTTGAGGTATCAGTTGTATGAACGGTAGTACGAGATGACGTATACAGTGTTGATATTTAGTTTTAAGGAAGAATTTCAATCATGTGAATAATACTGTGGGATGTTATGCATACAATTGTTGTCTAATTAACTGTGTGTGATATAAACGCTACAGGTAGTAGAATGAGATACTATCCATGACTTTGAAATCGATTTGAGATCTTTAAGTCTCATATGTTGAAGGAGTGAAATGAGACACTATTTGTTTAAATGATATCACCAAATTTTATATCTCTATCTTTTATTGGAACGAAAGTAGTACGTTTGGAAAGAATAATAGTTATTACAAATAGAATGGACACTGGGATAGTAGCTAACTGTGTGGTGTGATCTTTTGTAGTAAGTTGGTTATTTACGTGTCCTAAGATATTAAGAACAAACGATTACCAATATACTTGAAGGAATTCTTGTTGGAGTGTGGATTTAGTAAAGAGGTATGAGATTATGATTAATTGTGAAAAGAGGATGTAATGTCGCGAGAAGTCAAAAGAGGATATGAGGCTTATATACAATTGTTCAGCAAAGAGCAAATGAAGTTAATATTTGTGATGAAGTTAAGGATATGATTAATGATACATATGTTATAGAAAAGTAATGGACATGACCAATGGAACTTGAGTGAAAGATAGAAGACTGACGTAGAATGATATGGATTGAGATTGTAACACCCGCAAATGTACCCTATTTTAAATAGTAAAAATATTTTACGGATACTTTTCAGCGTAATTAAGTTTTAATTTAGAATTTAATTTTTCGAGTCGAATTTAGAATTTCCGAGTTCGTATTTGGATATTACGCGAGATTTCAAGTAAATTCCGTCTTAAGTCGTCTTTGACTTTTTCTTGACTTTTCCACTTACTCACCTTACTTATACTCCCTCCTAACCGTAACCTATTTTCATTCACACAACTCAAACTTTCTTCCTCACTAAGAAATCAACCAAAACCTTGCCTCCATTTTGATCCAAGCTTAGAATCGTCATAACTCTTTCAATTCTCGCTCAAATTCACGTAAGTTCGTCTTATTCTTCCCCTCTTAGCTTCCTCTATCCGTATTGATAATAAAATTACCGTCTTCCTCGCTTTTCAAACTTTCCGTCTTTCTCAAGGTGAAGAATATTTATCTTTTATTAATTATTTGTAGGTGGTGACCTTCAAGATCCCGACAAAGACTATTTCTTAATCGAAGAGGACCTTGACGCGAAGTAAAGACGCATAAAGGTAATGGTGAAGGGTTACTCGATATCATTTACGTGTTTTACATGATTTCTATGATAGAATTCGTATTTAGAATACGATTAGAAAGCTTAGGAATTGTATTATTGATAATGATTGTTGTTAGTTGATGATTGTTGATGATGAATATTGATTGTTGATAATTGTTAGAAGTTAAATATGAGAATTGAAAATGATTGATCAAGTGTAGAATGCTCACGGGTGAACTGGGGTTCCCAGCCGGGTGACCGCCGCCGGTCTGCCCACCGGCTGGGAACACATCAGTAGGAAAGTTTGGTTTTTGTGTGTAGTGATGCTCCCGGCCGGGTGCCCGGCCGCCGGCCTCCTGACCGGCCTGGAACACGCTGCATTTTTGATGAGTTTTTGTATTATGCTTGAGGCGCAAGCCGGGGTACCGGCCGCCGGTCCTCTGACCGGCCGGCAACATGGCTGAGTATATTTTCTTATACTTTCTAAACTCGTAATTTATAATAGTTCGCATGATTCGTTTTTCATATAATTTTACGTAGTGACTTATAATATTAATGTTTTGAATATATGATATTTCATTCGCTTGTATCGCATGTTTTTGTGACGGTTTTTGGTATGTTCCACTTTGAGTCGGTTTTTACAAATGTTACGGTTTGAGCACTATTTTGTTATGTGCTTTGTACTCTCATTCCCTTGGCTACCTCCACGTTCGTAAGGTTGGAATGTCGGAACAGGGATGTATCCTACTGCTTAATTGCATGTGTTAGTGGGCATACGACGACGTTGTTGGGAGGCGAACGCTTTGCGTTGATCGACCTGGCCGTCAAATGTTGTGTACTTGCGAGGTGGTGTTATTTGCATGTAGCGTACAGCTTGTTATGAGGCTTGTGCTCTTTTCCGCCTCTTTCGTGAATTGATCTACCGAATTTGGGGTACTCGGCGTCAATGATTGACCGCGTCTTGGATGCGAAAATGTC
>JAIUZE010067687.1:0-40141 GCA_022085475.1 Heliosperma pusillum | reverse complement strand
TAGAATATAGTTTATTTCTTAGTGTTTCTCTAGTGTTTTCATAGCTTTTGTTATTGGATATTTGTTCTTTACTTTCGTTCTTATATATTCATATTCCTACTACGGTAATTCTCTAACCTTGATTTACTTATGCAATTTTAATCATCATGAATTATAAACTAATTAGTATTATTTTCATATTGTTGTTATTAGGAAATCAATCTAAAGTTAATCTAGTTAAACCTAAAATATTGTTTAGGATGTCACATTATAATTTACCTAATCATATAATCCTAAAAATTGTCACTAGAATCATTATTAATATAATCACCACTCAAGGAGAGAGTAGTAGAGCACAAGAGGAAGATATTGAAATGCTTGATGCAAACGATCAACCCGAAAAATCACGGAAATGCTATGCATGATCCTAACTTTCCGGATGTAGAATTTAGTTCACACAAGCAATGGCAAAATTGGTGTATACTTAAAAGCAAAGGTATGAGGGCTACCAAGTTCCTCAATGTTTCTTCTTTAAGGCATATGAAACTTTATGAGCATGTTAAAGTGTTATTTAGGGGTCTGGGTATGAATGCTAGCATGAACTTTAGTTACGAGACCTACCCTCAATTAACCCTTGAATTCTTAAGCTCATTCGAGTTACATAGGTCTAGAAATAGAAATACCATGCCTCAAGTTCAGTTTCGCTTGTTTAATGATGATTATAATATGAACTTAGAGAACTTTGCTAGATATTTTGGTCTCACCACCGAGGATACTGTTACCTCACCTCCAGAAGGCTTTGATATTAGCCTGCTTTGGAGTGCTATTTTGACTTACCCTGTCTCTCGTTGGGACCATGTCCCACACCAACATATCCATCATCCCGCCATTAGAATCTGGCAAAGATTCATGGGATGGACCTTTTTGGGTCGTGCTGAGCCTCATTTGGTGAGACGAGTGGAGTTAGAAATGTTAGGAGGATTTTTGAATGTGAATGGTGATGAACCATGGTCTGTTAGTATTCCTTATCATTTTGTTGTTCAGTTGACCAAAGCTATTAATCCTAAGAACACTGCCATTGTCTATGGAGGTCTTATCACTCACCTTGCTATGCGAGTTTGTGGTTTTAACCAAGCCACCACCGACCTCCAGGCATTGACTACACCTCCCACCGAGATGGGAAATGGGTTGGATTATGCTTATTTTGTTCAGCTCAACTGGTTTCGAGTCTCTCACCCCCATATGATTTGGAGGATAGCTGGCCAAGATTCGGTCAAATTGACCGCCGAGGTAGAGCAAATTCCATTTCTTCGGCAGCGTCCTCAACTTCAAGAGGGTGAGGCTATCTTACCCCGACCTACTTACTACCTTCCTGTTGGGGATATTACCCACATTGACCCCCCTGTTCAGCTTAGATCCCCCCGCCCTGAGGTAGGATCATCCTCTCACTCGACCCATGCTGCGGGCGATGTGGCCGCCATGTTTGAAGCCCTAACCTTGTCCGTTAATAGAATTCAGTCCGACCAGCAGCTTGCTTTGCACCCTATCTATGACCACTTTGCTAGGCAAGGTGTGATTAGACCTGAGGGCCCTCACCCGTCTTTTTATACTTGGCCCGAAGGGGGGTATGGTACTGCTTACGGTGCAGGTGTGCCGCAGACCAGACCGGATTACTGTGGAACCTACTATAGCGTCGAGAGTTTTGGGGGGGTATAGAGGTGATTTTGGAGATCACCAAGTAGTGGGAAAGTACCAGTCCTTAGGAGCGAGCGACCCAACCGGGATTATTACTTCTCGTGGTAGTTATCATTCTGCAGATGATACCTACTATACAGATGCTTCTGGATCCGCATCCGAGCCACCTCCTTCTGAGAGGAGAGGCCGTAGCTGGTGGCCTTTGTGATGAGATGATGAGCTCCCCTTGTTTATACTAGCTTGGGGGAGGCTAGCCATTTTGTAAGAATTTTATTTCTTTCCTTTATTTTTCGCATTTTTTAGTTTTATTTTTAGCCCTTTTCCCATTAAAATTTCCTATTGTTCTGTGTGCTATCAACCGTTTCTCGGTTTGTTTCTGTTATAATTGTATGCACATTGAGGACAATGTGAAGTTTTAGCTTGGGGGAGGATTTGTATTTAGGATTGCATTTAGATTTTTAGTTTTCTTTTGAGTTTATTTTCTTTTTATTTTCTTACTTTCTTTTTTAGTTTTTATTGAAAAAAAGAAAAAAAAAAAGAAAAAAATTGAAAAAAAAGAAAAGATCATTTCCATCTTACATTTCTTATTTTATAGTTTTTATAAGCTGATGTTTCGTTATTTTATGAGGAATTATGCATTCATGGGGATGTCTTGTACACAGTAGGTAGAAAATTGTATTTGGACTTAATTAAGCTTGATCTTGACTTTGGCAAGCTACTCATATTGTAAGGTAGAGCCTCCAGTGGTCGGTACATCTGAACCCGATCCCAGTTTAGGAGTGAGTAGTTTCTCCTTATAGTCTGTGTTACATCAAAACGCATAAGTATGGTTTTTATTCCATTTTCTATAAGTATTACTGTCATGATCTACATTTTGAAGCCATTCAATCTCTTGTTCACCTTTCGCAAAAACACCCTTCTTCCTAGCTACATTATAATATTGCCTACCCTTGTTGAGCTAGTAACCAACTATATGTGTAGGGGTGTTCTGTGCTTTTGCGATGTTCTGATAATGCCACCATTTGGTGTGAACTTGTCTCGGGATTGCTGATTCCCGGGTTTTGATGTGAAAGAGAAAAAGAAAAAAAAAAGAGCTTTGAAAAATGATGAAAAATGAAAAAAATGAATTTGAAAAGCTCAAAAGAAAAAAAAAAAAAAAAAGAAAAGAAAAAGAGGAAAAACGCTTCCATGAAAGGAAAAGAAAGAAAATTATGGGAAGTCGTAACTTGGATTTTCATGTTTAATAAGCCAATATGCTGCTTTTGGCTTTGACTTTTGTTGATGGGAATTGGTATGATTTTGATTGTGTATCCACTACACATTTGGTTATTACTAGCTTGACTTTAAGCTCCACTTGACCAAAATCATTTGTTCACTTTCTTACCCAAATTTCCCAAGCCTCCTCTTTACGTTTCTAATGCTTCCTATATTACATTTCGATCATGATTAGTTTTACTTAATGGTTTTGGATTGTCTACCATACTAAACTGCGGGCACATTCTTATAAGTTGTAGATAGGTGAGTGTCACTTCAAATTTGAACCAATATTTCCTATTTTACAAAAATTTGAGTGAAGAGTGTACCCTAAGAGTCCATTGTCAAAAAGATCATGCAAGAGCTGAAAAGGTCCAAAGAATATTTTCTATGCTGCGCCGTTATGTAAATCTCAACCATGATTCGCATTTTCCTTCGCCATTGTTGCTACGGGCTTATGATTCATCTACTTGTAAGAGCTTACTTTTTGAGATTTGTATGATAGATTGATCATTGTTAGCTACCCTTGTCCTAGTTATGATTGTTATGTTTGCTTGAGGACAAGCAAGGGTTTAGCTTGGGGGAGTTTGATAAGTGATATTTTGTACTAATTTATCCCCCGTTTTAGCTCGATTTCCATACGATTTATGCACTTTGTTAAGTGACTAACGAGCTAATACTGCTATTCTAGTTGTTTTGCGTGTTTTGACTCGTTTTATAGGAAATGAAGCGGTTTTGCTATATTTTCCTACTTTATGGAGCAAAGACACTAGAATACGAGTTTTCAAGGAATTGATGATAGCCACTTCACGATTTGATTACGATTCCGCTACATCCTTCCTCGAATGGACTCAATTTGGATTTTGGCTTTGAACTTTAAAAGAAAATATCAACCCAAGTCAAGAGAAGATCAGCCCAAGCCAATCCCGTATTACATTGACCAAGACCAAAGCATAGGATTCCGTGCCAAAGATGAAAAGACGGAAGAATCCAATTTACACATATACCCGATGGGATTGCCATTTACGCGATCGGGTATTTATGCAATTGGACGTTACTTGGCTCTTCTTCAACCGAGTTTAAATGAGTACATTAATGCTTTGACTAGGGTATGAATTTGGACGAGGGATCAGCAGCCATGCAGCCTTATAAAAGCCAATGATCATCACACACAATTAGGAGGTTATACATCATCATATATCTTATCATCTCTTAGCATACTTTTATCATCAACTTTACCAACAACTTACATACTTTCATATACAATTTAGAGCATAATAATCTAGTAGTTTATTTCTTTCTCACAAGTTCTATAATATAGTTTATTTCTTAGTGTTTCTCTAGTGTTTTCATAGCTTTTGTTATTGGATATTTGTTCTTTACTTTCGTTCTTATATATTCATATTCCTACTACGGTAATTCTCTAACCTTGATTTACTTATGCAATTTTAATCATCATGAATTATAAACTAATTAGTATTATTTTCATATTGTTGTTATTAGGAAATCAATCTAAAGTTAATCTAGTTAAAACTAAAATATTGTTTAGGATGTCACATTATAATTTACCTAATCATATAATCCTAAAAATTATCACTAGAATCATTATTAATATAATCACCATAATCACTTTAGTATTTATATTTCATAGTTTAATTTCATACATCTTTTTCTTATTAATTTACTTAATCACATGATAACATAAATTAGATATAATATTGTAAGATTATCATTGTGTACATAAAATAAATAGAGTTGTAATATTGAAATGACTTATGAGTTAAATGAATTAAAAGAAGAGTAGTTACCAATTGAACCATCTAATTGTTTCTTCCTTTGGTCGTGTCAAATTCTATAACTATGTTTAGTGGCCATAAACAATTGTTTGTATTAGTCAATTTCTATCTTTATAACGAGAGTTGGGATAAAAATTAGGACTGCCAATAGGGGTTTAGGACTTAACCATGCTGAGAGGACGTTAGGACCCACTAAAAGGTCGGTACGAATCCGGAAGGAATATACCGCTACAAGGCCTAGACAATCATAGTAATTCTAATATTGGTATCTAGTTAGTTTACTTTATCATCTTTCCGTTTCCGTTCTTAGATAGTTTACTTTATTATTATTATCTAGTTTATTAGGTTAGTTAGTTAGGTTTTCAATATTGTCATTTAAATATCGTCTTTAGTTAGAATTTAATTGTTGTTATTCGGATCAGAGGATTTCCCCGATCGGGTACGTGACAACCCGATCGGGTATGTCTTCTGTTTTGAGTTTTACATTCTGCAATTTACATATTTGTCATTTACATATCGTCATTTACATACTTGTCATTCTATTTTATGTTAATAGCTTATACAACCACCTCAAGTGACTCGAACTCAAATGAAAACCAATCCATAGCAATTCATAGTTAACACGTACTCCCTGAGGATCGACACCCTACTTCCCTAATTACATTCCTTATGTTGTTAGCCTAAGTGCGGGTAATTTTTTTTTTGTATCGGGACCGCGACACAACCGATCACAAACCGAGGTATGCATTCCAATCTCGCTTTAATCGTGTATATTTGATTGATTTTGATTTTGAAATAAGGGTTCCCTTCCCCATCGAACTCGAAAATTGAGGGATTCTTTCTCTCTTTGATTTGTATGATAGAAATTGACATTAGAAATGAACCATTGACCATGTTAGGAACATAGCCACGTGTTCGTTTTTCGTTTTCGTCGAGTTTTGAACAAATGAGACGGATACTCTATGAATTGAAAACCGCTTCGAAAATCCCTTTAGGGTAGCTCATTTTGGATGAAACTTGGTGTTCTGGAACCCTTGTGTGCTGGGTGAACTTGTTGTAGCATTATATTTTCATTTTGCGACGGTCTCTGTAGGACACTTTTCTAGGTAAAACCGCTATTATAGCGAAATGCTGTCGAATTTTCGACTCAAACCCAAAATTAGCTTTGAATTTACACTTGAGTTGACCCTTACCTTACATGAGTAGTCGGGTTTCGAAAGAACGGTCAAAGATGACCAGAAAACGTCTTGAAAATGACTTGAAACGTCTTGTAAAATGTGCTTGCCGTTTTTGGAAACCGCTGAGGATTTGCTTGAACCGTTTGACACATTTGAAATGTGCAGATGACCTTCCTTCTACGTCAGGGAGAGTTGCCCTGGACATACATCTTGAGCCTTCTTCTTCCCGTGTACGTGAAGATATACAAGCCGAGGTGGCGCAGGAGGCCAGGATGGCCGAGGACGAGGTTCCGAGGAGGATTACCACGGGTCGAGGTGGACACCATCTGGCGGGTTTACCTGAGTGGGCTGAGAAATGGGATGGTAGATATCTCTTTTGGGCAGCAGAGAGCCACATATCTTACAGGACGACACAGAGCATGGTAAGCATTTGTGCTTGCTTTGTCATTTTCCATATCCGATTGCCAGTTCTTTTGAACTATAAAATGCTAACTTGACTTCATTAATTCAAATTACAGGAGTCCTTTTCTGGTTACACGACCATGATGGAGGCGTACGAGAAGCCGACCGAGGATGAGAAAACTCTCATTAGGGGAGAAGCGTTTGGAGAGTTTGTCCGAGCCTAGAGGTCGATTAGGGTGATAAAAATTCGGGCTAACCTTTGCCTTATTCGTGCCTTCTTGGATCGTTAATGGGATATGACTTCGACCTTCCATATGCCTTTTGGGGAGGTCAGAGTCACCTTGGAGGATTACACCATGATTTATGGTCTGTCGGTTAGGGAGGAGAGTTTGGACTGGCCTGCGGTGGCCATGAGGGTCGACTCAGAGGAGGCGAGGCAGCTGATAGGTTAGAACCTGCCGGTAGGGGCGGCTGCTCTACCTGGGTTGGTTCCTAGCTCTTACTTTAGAGATTAATTTACTGGTGGGACTCTGACGAGAGTGAGGATTGGTGGAGAGATTGTGACAACCCTCGCGATAGCGGAAATAAAACATAACAAGCATGCGATCTATATAGCGGAAAATACGGTAATTTTTTTAAACCTTTTTACATGCAAAAATAAAAGTACGAGGAATGTCAAATAAATACAAACTAAAGTAGAATATACTACAAAGAGACGTACTCTCTCAAAACGTGATCAAACATAAAGTTATTAGCAAACTAGCTAAGAAACGTCTAGGGGTGAATCGTCAAGGCCAACGCCCGCTAGCTCACACGCGAACCCAAAATACAACAAGCAAATCCATCCAAGCAACCTGTTCATCCGTGAAAACATGAAAGCCACACTCAGTGGGGAGTAACTCAGGGTTCTCCCAGCCATATCACAAATAACATACTTAAACGGTAATACGAAAGTAGAAGCATGCATATATAAATATACATGTCAATTACGAGAAGGATAAATAGGCATTTCAATAATAAAGATATAGGCACATGAAGTACAAAACCGTAACCATCATATTATAGATAGACTCGGGGAAAACTCTCTTAGGCAACCATATACTCACTAGGGCTTGCATCTTAACGTTAGCGGTATATACTTGATAAGATAGAGACTCGACATATAAACCACGCCAAGTCATCCAAAAGTCAATGAACACTTTTGACAACGAAGGACACCCAAAATGGTCCTAAGATGATTAACATGCTCTTCTTCGGTCTTGGAGAAAATAAGGATGTCGTCGATGAACACCACCACACACTTGTCAAGATACTCACTAAAAGTGCGGTTCATTTGATCCATAAAAATAGCGAGAGTATTAGTCAATCCAAATGGCATCACCTTGAACTCAAAGTGATCATACCTTATACTAAAAGCGGTCTTTGGTATATCGGCATCACGAACGGGAATCTGGTGCTATCCGGATCTCAAATCAATTTTTGAAAAAGTAGAAGCACCCTTTAGTTGGTCGAACAAATCTTCAATTCTTGGCAAAGGATACTTATTCTTGATTGTAATTCGGTTCAACTCACGGTAGTCAATACAAAGTCTCATGGAACCATCTTTCTTCTTCACAAAGAGAACGGGAGCACCCCAAGGCGAGGCACTCAGGCGAATGAAACCTTTTTCAATCATATCATCAAGTTACTTCCTTAACTCTTTCAACTCGGTTGGAGCCATACAGTAAGGAGCTTTAGCTATGGGTCCGGATCCGGGTACAAGATCAATGGAAAACTCAACATCACGCTCGGGAGGGATCCCGGGCAAGTCTTCGGGGAATACATAAAAAAAATCACAAACTATAGGCACATCTTCAATATTTGGTAAGGAGGTAGTTGTAGAAGTCACAATACACAAGAATGCTTGGTGACCCTTTCTTACCATACTCACCAACTTCATTGCAGAAATCAATTTCACACCCAAACAGGGATGAGATCCCTTATAGGTTATTCTAACTCCTAAAGGACTCTTTAAATAAATCTTTTGATCTTTACACTCGAATCTAGCATGGTACAACGCTAGCCAATCAATACATAGAATTACATCAAACTCTCCTAGAGGAAACTTAAGGAGATTAGCGGGAAAGAGAGTTTCCGAAATAGATATTGGAACATTAGGATAAAGAGTAGAACATGAGATAATTTCTCCGGATGGTAAGGATATGGGAGTATCCTCACTAGAAGTAGGCTCGATAGATAATTTATCAACATAAGTTGAAGACACAAAGGACATAGAAGCACCAGTATCAAATAGAATAAGACACGGTTGCTCTAAGATTGAGAACATACCCGTAATTATCTCCGGATAAGCATCGGCTTCGGCTCGGCTTAGAACGAAAATAGATCCCTTGGGTTTGGCAATTGGAGGGGGTAACTTCCGATCGGGGCAATCATCATAACGGTGACCCGTCTTTTGGCAAAAGAAGCAAATATAAGGTCAGTTGAAGCATGCTACACCGGGGTGGTGTGGTTGTCTACAATGGTTACATAAGCGACCTTGAGCTTGAGGAGGAGCATAGGGCCTATGAGCCACATTAGAGGTAGCTCGGGGAATAAAAGGAGTCCTTGGGTTTGCATTTGGGGGAGGGTTGAATCTCCTCTTGTTGGCATAGGCATTGGTTGACGAAGGAGAAAACGACCTTTTCCCATAGAAGTTTGGCCTAGGAGCGAAGGAAGGAGGGGGACTCTTCCTCATTGCTTCATCCTTGATGGCCTTCATGGACTTCGCGGCCCAAAGTGCATCATCATACAATTCTCCAAAAGAGGTAGAATTCCTCCTTACTTTGCTTTGGAGCAAAGCACTAAGCTTATTACGGTAGTAAAAAGTTCGGTCTTCATCATCCTTGATGAGCCTCGGTGCAAAATGAGCAAGCTTGTTGAATTGAGTGGTGACGTCTTGAGCCGTCAAGTCACCTTGCTTGAAATAAATGAATTCCTTGAGCCTTTGTTGCTTGAGCTCCTTAGGATAAAATCGGCCTTCAACAAGAGCCTTGAAACATTCCCAATTGAAATCAACTTCAAGAGTAGCAGTGGGATTAGTAATCGCCCACCAGTTGTCGGCTTCCCTCACCAGAAAGTGCTTAGCAATCGTCACCTTGTCCTCTTCACGGACTTGGTATAAGTCAAATTGCTTCTCCATCTCCCAAAACCATTCCGAAAGCTCGGTAGGGTCCGGTTCTCCACCATACGGCGTAATCTTGCTTCTAGCAATCTGGCTAGCCACCCAAGCATAGCCTCCTTGGTGATGGTCTTCTCTATGAGGAGGGGTTGGTTTCCTTGAGCATTGGCCGCATCTTGTTGATTGAGTAGGACTTGAGTAAGAGCCTCGAGAATGACATTCTCTACAACTCGAGGTCTAACCATCTTCATAAGAGACAAAAATAAATCAAGTTAATCCTAACATTTAGTATAAACAAATAGACTACCAAGTAAAATCCTTAATTTCTACCCTTCTCTCATTTATTATTTCAAGGTCAAGTAGTTTAAGTTTAGGGTTCACGTGTGTGCGTCGGGAGCGTTAAGGCTCTGATACCAACTGTGACAACCCTCGCGATAGAGGAAATAAAACATAACAAGCATGCGATCTATATAGCGGAAAATACAGTAATTTTTTTAAACCTTTTTACATGCAAAAATAAAAGTACGAGGAATCTCAAATAAATACAAACTAAAGTAGAATATACTACAAAGAGACGTAGTCTCTCAAAACGTGATCAAACATAAAGTTATTAGCAAACTAGCTAAGAAACGTCTAGGAATGAATCATCAAGGTCAACGCCCGCTAGCTCACACCCGAACCCAAAATACAATAAGCAAATCCATCCAAGCAACTTGTTCATCCATGAAAACTTGAACGCCACAGTCAGTGGGGAGTAACTCCGGGTTTTCCCAGCCATATCACAAATAACATACTTAAACGGTAATACGAAAGTAGAAGCATGCATATATAAATATACATGTGAATTACGAGAAGGATAAATAGGCATTTCAATAATTAAGATATAGGCACATGAAGTACAAAACCGTAACCATCATATTATAGATAGACTCGGGAAAAACTCTCTTAGGCAACCATATACTCACTAGGGCTTGCATCTCACCGTTAGCGGTATCTACTTGATAAGATAGAGACTCGACATATAAACCACGCCAAGTCATCCAACAGTCACAAATAATCAATCATATAATCATCCATCCAAACGTACGAATACGTTGACAAACATCTCTCACGGTAAATGACACGCACTAGCACCATGTACATAGCAAGTATGATTAAAATCGCATCCACGGGATAAACATTTCCTTGAACGCATACACGATTAACATTTCGTATATGTAGATTCATTTCCTCCTGGTAGGACGACGATAATAATACGGTCCTAGTCTAAACCTGGCCAGACTCTCGGAATCACATTTTTCGATTCGACATGCGATAAACATTTCGCATCCAAGATTCGGTCAATCATAGTAGCCGAGTACCCCAAATTTGGTCAACCTTCACCAAAGAGGCGGAAAGAGCACAAGCATCATAACAAGCGGTACACTACATGCAATGACACCACCTCGCAAGTATACAACATTTGACGGCCGGGTCGATCAACGCAAACCGTTCGCCTCCCAACAACGTCGTCATATCCCCAGTAAAACATGCAATTAAGCATTAAGGACACATCTCCTCGTTCCGACATTCCAATCTAACGAGCGAGGAGGTATCCGGGGAATGAGAGTACATAACACTTAACATTTAGTGCTCAAATCATAACATATGTAAAACCGACTCAAAGTGGGATATATCAAACACCGTCACAAAACATGCGATACAAGCGAAAGGAACGTCTTATATTCTAAACATGAATATTTAAAGTCATTACGTAAATTTATACGATAAACGAACCATACAACTATTATCAATGAAAGTATAAGAAAAATAGAAGAAGGTTTTCCAGCGGGGTGCCAGCCGGTCAGGGGAACCGGCTGCCAGCTACCCGGCTGGCGCTTCATCAACAAAACAAAACCATCAAAAATACAGCGAGTTCCCAGCTGGTCAGGGGACCGGCGGACGGGCACCTGGCTGGGAACAACATAACACAAAAATGAAACTAGGATTCTGCTGCGTCCCCAGCCAATTGGCTGACCGGCGGCCGGTCACCCGGCTGGGATCAACACTTCACCCGAGAACACTACACTTCACATTAATCTTCAAAAATCATTTATAACTATCATCAACTCTCAACAATCATCAACAGTTACCAACAATTATCAACCAACAATAACCATCATCAACAAACACTAATTCTATGAATACTACAATAGAATACTAATCCTATCCTAAATACGATTACTAACATCAAAAACACATTAAAACACGTAATGATATCGAGTAACCCTTCACCGTTACCTTTTTGCGTCTTCAATCTTCGTCTAGGTCCTCCTCTACTAGGTAGTAGTCTTTGTCGAGGTCTTGACGGCCTCCACCTACAATTAGACAACAAAAGATGAATATAATTCACATTTGACAAAGACGGATAAATTGAAAAGGGAGAAAGACGGTAATGTTATTACCAATTAAGATATAGGACGATCAGAGGGGAAGATTATGACAAAAATTAGCGGATTTGAGCAAGGGATGAAGGAGTAGTGTTGATCTTGAGCTTGATCAAAAATGGAGTTAGGGTTATGGTGGTTACTTGTTGAGGAAGAAGGAGTTAGTGAAAAATGAGGGAGTTTAGGGTTTAAGGGGATATAAGGTGAGTGAGTGGAAAGACATGGAAAAGCCAAAAAGCGCCTTCAGGCGTAACTCACATGGAATTTCGAGTAAAGTCCGAATACGAACTCGGATTGGCTAAATTAGACACGGGAAATTAAATTCTACACTAAAACTAAAATTTCGTTGAAAAGTATCCGTATAATATTTTTATATAAAAATAGGATACATTTACGGGTGCTACAGAGATGGTGGCACCTCCCCCCTGTACAGCTGAGCAGAGGGCTCGGCTTTGGTTGTGGTGGTTCTTGTCTTCGATTTACTTCGGAGACAAGGGGGAGAGGCTATCAAGGAAGCTTTTTCCTTTTCTTTCTGGTTTGGGTAGCCTAAATCGCTGGGACTGGGTTACTCCTGGCTTTACAGTCCTTACTCGCTACATGAGGGCCGTGGTCAGGCAGGAGCTGATGCAGAAGGGGACTTCTCTTGCTACAGTTGGTCCTGGTTCTTGCTGGAGGTATGAACCTTAGTTTGAAACTTATTGAAAGATCAATAACCTTGTTTTGATTGAAAGATCAATATTTGATGTTGATACTGTTATTACCTTTTTTGCAGGCGTGGGTGTACTCCTACTTTCCGGGCTTCGCACCTAAGAGAACGGAGCCTGAGCCGAAGGCGTACCCAGTTGTGAGGGACTGGGTAGTGTCCCGTAAGAAGAGTCAGCGTTCTTCTTATGATGTCTGTAGGAGGGGCGTGAATGCCCTGCAGCTGGAGCATGTAAGTACTTCCGATTGCTTTCTTTTCTGTCTTTTATTTTGGAGAAAGATTATAAGGAATGATCCTTTGTCTTATCATCGTCTGGAACTGGATCATAAGAAGGACCCATTTCTTTCGTTGTCTTAGTGTGTTCCGAGGCCTTGGGTTGACTACCCGGACGCACCAGCTTTCGTGGCTGAGGTCTTACGTCCTACGAGCTCGAGTCGGTTGCTGCTGAGGATGCCCATGTGACCTATGTGGTACTTGGGCGAGCGTTTGACTCGGCAGTGCTCTCGTGATGCTTTCACGATCCCTATCGATCCTCCAGGATCGATGTTTAGGGAGCCTTCTGACGGTGAGAGAGAGGTTGACCTGGCTGGCGTGAGTGGAGACGCCCTCCTTCTTCCTGGCGAGGATTACTCAGGGTTTGTTCGTCGGAGATTGGCGTTCTGGCCGATCGTGGTAAGTATTGTTTGCTTCTTGTTGTATTGAATTTTGACAAATGATAAGTTGTTTGTTAATGAACCATTTGATCTTTGCAGGAGATCGAGGTGACGGGCGTCGAGCCCCCAGCTTACCCTGAGGTGCTTGAGTACACGGATGCGGCTGACTCCACGACGATTTCAAAGCTTTGTGAGTTCAGCGATGTGGTGACCAACGCTGGTCTGGAGGAGTGGAAGCACCTTGTGAGGAGGGTGAGCTTCCAATCCATGACCGTCTTTGTTGCGTAGGAATGCATTTTTTTTAACCTTTGATTTGTATTTGAATGTAGGTGGCCCCGTCTCGGCACGTCGCGCTGTGAAGGGTGGCCAACCGGTTGCGGGCTACAGTCGTTGAGGCACTCGCATGTGGCTTGGACCGACACGTAGGAACCTATTGTTTCCTTTTCATTTATTGCTGCATTTTTGTGTTTTTTTTTAATGAAATGGTGGACTGAAATGAGGCATTTCTTTTGCAGAAAGCCTTGAAGCGTGAGCTGGTAGAGTCTCGGGTGGAGACCGTGGAGTCTCGAGAGAAGATAGCCCACTTGCTGAGGGAGCTTGAGGCCCGGGATACCGAGATTGCTGCCCTCGAGATTTTAGCTGGGCTTACTGGCGATGAGGATTAGTCGTCTTTTGTTTATTTGTAGACTATGGATATTTGAGCCTTGTTTTTGGATTTGTTATACATCTAGATTTGTTTTCGGGTGAGAGCCCCCAGTTTTGGATTTGGTATTAGGGCGAGAGCCTCAGTCTTGCGTATATTCCTTCCTTTTACTTGTGTAACGACGTCCCGAGTGCCTTTGCTGAAAACAAATATCTTATGTTCATGCAGGTTAGTTTAAAGGCATGTTTGGTAGCTGACGGTTTTTGCCGTCATGCTGCTGGAATATAATTTACATAAATTACATGTAGCAAGTAATGTAATCAAACATTTTACATGTGGCATATCACTAGCCTAAACTAGCGCCAAATGAATGCCTGAATATGATGAAATGCAAAAAAATGTATTAAAATGTAAAAAAATCTGACCGACAATGGGGAGGGTTGCCCCCTAAAAAAAGAAATGAAAAGAAATATATAAGTTTAGAAAAGATGGAAATGAGATGATTTTCCTAAAAAAAGAAAATGAAAATGAATAAGTGTGCGTGACTGGCGATAATGTCGATCGTCTAGAAAACTGAACCCGGCTAGGATTAAGAAATCCAAAACCTTGGTAACTCGGCATATTTTCCGAACACTCATCCTATAGGAATAGGAAATCATGAATTAGGAAGGCGCAAGAGCTAAAAATTCTGAGAAAGGGTCTGAGGAAGAGGCGCAGCAAGAGCTGCGACTATTCGAAAGGGCGCAGCTGTTGCTGCATCTTTTCTTTGGCTGATCAGTCCTCGACTAAAATTAGGAAAAGACGAATAGTATATATAGTGAGCTCGGTTGAAGATTTTATTCATACAATTCTTCCAACAATCCGTCTCTCATATAAAAATTCTCAAAACCAAAAAAAACTTGCAATATAATGGATGCCTTTAAAAACCGGCTCAAAGAAATGGCAAATGAGTTCACCCATGCTGAGAAACATGATATGGGTGCCTACAACCTAGGGATGATCTTGAGTTTAAAATTATAAAAAGTAGTAAGGCCCTTCTGAGATGCTTGTCTTGAGTATTGGGACCCTAATTTACATGTATTTGCCTTTCCTGGAGGCGATATTTGTCCTTTCCCGGAAGAAATTGCTGCCATTGGGGGATGGAACCCAGAAGATGCTTCAGTTATATCCCTTAAATTCTAAGAGTATAAGAATAAATTCAGGGACCTCCTTAGATTGACTAAAGCTAAAGTAGACCGTCTTGTAACCTCAAAGCAAGGGTGTCCGCATGCATAATTTTATGGAGCGATTCATAAATAGGGAAGACCCTTCTTTATCATATGTTGCAAGGCGTAGGGCCTTTGGGTTTTGCGTTTTGCATGGTTATATTTTCCAAGGGCATATTGACAAGGAGATGAGGGGATACCCTCTTTTCTTGAGTTTGGTGGAGCAGATGGAGCTGCGCAAGAGCCCAACTTGCCTTTGCCTAGGGGAGATTATCCTTGGCCTTGATAATAGAAAGGCTAACCGTGAGCTTCCATATCTTGGGAGTCCCGTCATTTTTCAAGTAAGAATATTTACTTTCTCTTTTTTTTTCTTTTTTTTTTCTTCTTTTTTTTTCGTCTTTTTTTTTCGTTTTCACCTTATTATTTGCTTGCTCTAGATATGGTTGATGGAGCGCCTGCGATTAATCGAACCCCCAATTGATGTGCGAGGATATCGTGCTCGATCCAGTACAATGAGGACTAGGCTCTATATGGTAGACTTCTCCCAAATTCACAACTATTGGGAAAATAAGCGGAAAGGTTAGGTGGCCTTTTGATCCGGTGGATTGTGCCATGGTGGCACCTTAGGTCGGTCACTGGGGTATCATCTCTAGATCCTATTCGGGCCGTCCACGTTCGTGGCTTGGAATTCACGGTTTGTATCTTTCCGGAAAGACTGGTGAGGCAAGACGATCTTAGGCAGAGGATCCTGAAACTTGATACTGTTCCCCAGACTGCCTTGACTTATACCGCAGAGTCCTGTAGAGAGTGGGCCGCGAGATGGGTACAAAAGAATATGTGGTTCATACCTGTTCCTTTTTGCTCCCTATATGTATCTGACTCATATCTGCAATGGAGGAAAGCTAGTGCTCCTGTAGAGCGCGAGAAGTTAAGAAAGCGCTAGCCTGTGGATTGCAAGATTTATGAATTTCTTAAGGAGAGGTCGAAATACTTGACTAAAGGCGAAGAGGAAGCCGGATTCCTAGTCATGCATCCAGCGAAAAGTTCGAGAGCTAATCATGCTGCGAAGGTAATGATTGATAGACACGGTAAGGCTAGACCTCGAGAAAGACCGTTGGTAATGAAAGTTTCTTAAACTCGATATTAGACATTTATAATATCATCTTATTAATAGTTTACTCTTTAGCTGTTTCGACCTTATGCATGCATAACAAAATATAAAGGAAAGAACAATTTCCTAACATTGCTTATATGGAAATGGGCACAATATTTGAACTCCTTTCATATATTGTTCTTGAGCTAGTAATATGAGGATGATATTACAAGTTTCAAAGTAGAAACTCTCCAATTAGTAGCACTTAAGACTACCCTTAATCTCTACAAAATACTACACTAGTATATATAGTAGTCACCCTTAAATAATTCTAATAACTCTCTTACTACTCTAGTAAACTTATTAGAATATATGAACTCTAAATATTGCATGAAATTCTTGAGTTTAGTGTGAGAATGAAAGAATTTAGAGAGATAAGGATACCACAAAATATGAGATGTTGTAGAATCTTATAAGATAGAAAAACAAGCCCTCTTGTGGCTCCTGCATGCCGGTCACACACACCCCACATGGGTGGGGTGTTGTCCTTTTCACATTGTTCTTAACAATGTAAGATTGAGTGTATGGGTTATTGTAGTAATGATTTGTTCTAATTCTTAATTAGAATAAAATTACAACGTAAAATCCTACCTATCTAGCTCACAAAATCGGTGCAACCATATAAAATGGGTGTCCATTTTTTTTTTGCATTTTGTCATTTGTCACATATGTGACATGTGACATGTAACATGTAATTTTGCTTATAAATGTGCATTTATCCAATTTAAATGCAATTTCATAACAAATAAATTAAACTTAACATTTTAAGTCATATTTTATAATTACATGTAAATAAAATGGGTCATCTCATATTTGGTTAATATAATCTACAACAATTTGTAATTATAATCAACAAATTTTGCTTATCTCAAATGGTTCATAAACATAATGCATTCTTAGTAATATAAGAATTAAATTACTAAAATGAATCTTATTTAATCATAAGACAATAAGATATATTTCTCACGCACAATATAAACTTGGTTCAATTTAAGAGATTAATTAATTTGTATCGCTATACAATTAAATAATGTGCATGATTAGGGGATTGTCATTTAGGTGTGACCTCAAGGGATCAACTGATCAGCACCATCATACGAACTAACGTCAAACTCACGTAAGCCAATCGTTACCGATTAATGTTGACCAGTTGACTATAATATTCATCATCCCTTTGCATTCTTATTATTGAGATTTAATTATGCGATCGCACTATTGTTGAGGACACTCACTCCAACAATCTCCCACTTGTCCGAGACAAGTGTGCGTCACCAATTCTCTTATCCTATTATAATCTCCCACTCAATGCAAGGTGTCTTGCAGGACGGACTTGAATTTGAACATATCATGAGTGGTTACCTCGATCTGGAGAGTAACTGTCTGACCGGAATTATCTACCAAAGATACCTTCCGAGCGTGGCAACGCATTTTCAGCTTACTCCTCCTCGAGTGGCCTTGAGATTTTAAAACAACCCTGACAAGGGGTGGACAATTCCTATCGCACTATTCCCTTCGAATAGCCACAACTCATCATGACCAAAAAGATGCCCATTTGACCCCAGTAACGAAGGTCGTAGAGCATAAATCAAAGTCACTCTGAAGCTGTGCCACCTCAAGCGAACAGTCTTTAGTAAAAGAATTGACTGAAAAAGACTACTATAGTAGCTCTTGCCACGACCAGGCCACAAGAATTTCCAGAACTCTATAAGCGGTCACTGCCCGACAGATTGTCCCTTACAGTCTGTCTATGTGATCGACTGGTCATCACTTATGACCCTAGGGCACTTGAACTTGCCATCAATCGCATCACACTCTATTCACTTGGAGACGTCACTTCATATAAGCAACTAGGGCCAATGCTATGTCAATCCAGTCTACTTTAATGGGGTCCAAAATTGTCTCTATAACCCATTTGGATATAACAAAGCACAAAAACGAGTTTTAGAAACTCAAACGATAAATGTGATTATCATATATGAACAATAAACCCAATGTTATTGCTTGATATCATATAATCTAAAGTTTATTTCGTCCATGACGATCTTATTATATGCAATAAAAGCTTGGGTAGTGAATACACCATGTATTCATTTATTCCAACCTTGTGAGTTGCTTTTTCCTTCCATCCAACGTTATTCCTAATAACAAGAATTCATCTACATACATGTCTAGATCTCTATCTAGTGTTGGGCACTTTAACTTGAAAGATGCCCCCACTTGTTATCATGATAACTGATAGGTATTTAGGTGAAAGAATCTACCATTAGTACCTTATCCTCATGATAATGTACTAGGTCTCTATTTGTAGAATTTATAATGATTGACTCTTCAATCATCCTTTTAGTTATTCACTTCTTGTATTACAAAGGGACACCTAGGGTTTCGATGAAACCTTATAAGTTTGGAAATTTGGGTTTGTGTAACCTTTACCACATATCCTAATTTTATCTACCAAATACAAGAATGAATCCTTAGTTCTCCTTGAGAACCCTAAGGATGTTCTTGTAGGCTATCCAATGACACTCATGTGGATTGATTTGTTATAGGCTTGTCATGCTCCTAGCATACAATTCATTTAAGTACGTGCATATAATGGCATACATGATTGACCTAATGGCGGAAACATTAGTACTCATGAGATCAACAAGTCTTAAGTTCAGTGGATGACAATGACCCTTTTATAGTGATCCCACTTTCATCAACATGAATAACCTATTTTAACTTGTTGAAATAGATTAAGGATCTTATCGATATAAGACACTTTTCTAAATGCCAAACTAAAATCTTCTATTCAACAATAGATTTTGATTTTAGTATACATGTAGCCCTCTTTCATCCAGCATTAAAATCCAACCACTCCTTTCAAAAAGGTAATATGAATACGTCACTCACAATGAGTGATACGTCATTCACGTGGAAAACAATTTCTCCCACTGAACTTCATGTCTTTACATGACTTTAACTCCCACTTAACTTCATGTCTTTACATGACTTTAACTCCCACTGAACTTATTGTCTATACATGACTTTTCGACAAATGGAGTGAAACTTTTCTTATATCTCATAATAGAAAAGATCATGATAACCTCTTGGTAGATACCATAGGCTTGTGTCATGTACATATCCCATTCCAAATCCTTATTTGGACATGTGGTTTTGTTGTGTACCTTGTACACATCTACTATGAGTTATTTTACTGATGATATGGATCTAAGCCTGTTTACGCATTAACTTAGCTTTTGCAGACATTTTCATGTCTATCTATGCAACTATAATTGGACACCTTCAAATAAAACATCTTCATGTTTATAGAACGATTTATTATTGGACAACTCCAAATACATCATTCCTTTGCATAGATTCCTTTTAGTTTCATAAGTCTCTTTTGGTAGAAAATCGAATTTTAAAATTTCTAGGTACTTCCACTTCATAGATCATAATCTTTTATTTCAAGAACATTGTCTTTTGGTCTCGTCACTAGTTTAAGGATTCACCTAAGAACGCTTTCTTTTGGTCTCCTCACTAGTCTGTAGCCTAACCGAAGAACATTTTCTTTTGGTTTCCTCACTAGTTCCTAACTAGTTTTACGTTGTGGCTTATTTTCTCTCACTCTAACTTTAGAAAAGTACAACTATTTTCTGTAAAGATAGCCTTATTAGCCACAAAAAAATTTGTACTCATACTTGCGAGGGAGGTAGAAATATCACAACTTGACCTTAAATGATCTATTAAAGACTTGATTGTAAAGACATCGAATCTTAGCTTCCAGATAGACTAGTTCTATAAGCTAAAGAGGTGGACTCATATTCATGTCATTTACCATCTTTATAAGTGGTGTGGCCAATTGGTTTGGTAGATACCCTATTTTGAGTTCAATAACTCAATTTGACTTAACAATTAATCTTTCAAAGTGAGAATCGAATTCTTAGCTTTTTATTATAATAATCCAATCATCATAATACTAATATGATCAATTTGAGTCGATACAATTTATGTTATTAGTGCAAGATGAGTATAATAACAAGTTTTAGAATGAAAAAGTTTGAACAAACCGAGTGACTTGGGTTGAAATTCGAGTGACTTGGGTTGAAAACCAAGTCACTAAATCCAATTACAACCAATAAAAGGATATCAACAAATTTCCATTGGCAAAGAAGGAAATTAAGAGTTTCTAAAACAATATCTCAAAATTACATCCCAAAATTAAGACAATTCAAAATAAGACCAAGCTTCCATAGGTCTTCAATCATGGGTGGCTACCTTTGCTTCCTTTGAAGAGCCTTCTTAGGCTTGCTTGTCCTTGCCTTTATCCTTGCTAGGATGCCCTAATTACAATAAAAAGGGTAAGAATCACAACTCGTATCTTATACCAAACTTGAGATTATAACATAAATGATAGGGACGAAAAATTACCAACTGAAACATTCTTTCCACCTTTGATATCTCCTTGATATTTAGAGCAACTCCTCTACCAATGCCCTATGCCATTACAATAATGACACTTGTCCTCGATTGAGGCACCTTTCTTAGGCTTGGGTGAGCTATTCTCAATAGCCTTTCCCTTGTCTTTGTAGGTGGTGGGCTTCTTCCTCTTGCTAGCACTTTTCTTGAACTTTCCCTTACTCTTACTATTGATGTTGAGTACATCCTTGGAGGTGCTAACATTTAGCCCCATATCTCTCTCGGCTTGCACAAGCATCTTGGGCAATTCATGGAGAGAGGTTCCAATGTTTTGCATATTGTAGTTTACCCTAAACTGCACATATGCCTTGATTTTCCACAAGGAATGAAGTACTCGATCAATAACGAGTTGTTCGGGAATGTCAACCCCTTGCAATTTGAGAGTCTCGACATGTTCAATCAATTTAAGTACATGGGGGCTAACCTTTTGGCCCTCTCGTAAGTTCATGTCGAAAAACGCGGAAGCCGTCTCATATTGTATGATCCTAGGAGCTTGTGAAAACATGGTCACAAGCTTCGTATAGATCTCATAGGCCGTGCTCATCTTTATGGCACTCCTGTGGAGATCAGCCTCCATCGAGAAGATCAAAACTTTTTTGATCGCGGCGGAAAGTTTATGGTAAGCCTCATAGGCTCGCCT
The DNA here is from genome assembly GCA_022085475.1 of Heliosperma pusillum. Classification (NCBI taxonomy): domain Eukaryota; kingdom Viridiplantae; phylum Streptophyta; class Magnoliopsida; order Caryophyllales; family Caryophyllaceae; genus Heliosperma; species Heliosperma pusillum. Next base: position 18,796 of record JAIUZE010067687.1, on the reverse strand, counting down.
TGCGCCAGCGGTTGACCTTTCATTAGGTGCGGTGGGAGAGGCATCGGTAAAGTAACGAAGCTTGTCGTCACCCTCCGCGGCCAAACAGAGTTGTGCATCCCAATCGGCGAAATTTGCGCCATTCTTTTCTAACTTGCATCGATCCATGAAGGATCAATGTGACACCCTCAAATTTGCGGAAAGAAAAAAATAATTTAAACTAGATAAAAGATGAAAATACAATACAAAGGTGTCATAAATAAAAAGGGTCATTACAAAACGGAAATAATATTATACAAAAGAAATATACAAGACGGGAGACATATCTCCCGTATAAATACGGAAATAAAAAGAGTGTATAATAATATACAAACTAAGAACCGAATATAGGTCCAAGGTAAATACTTCGCTCGCTAGCTCGTCAATGTACCCCAAATATGCATCACCACCTGTTCGACCGCATTAAATATAAACACGGAAGCCACAGTCAGTGGGGAGTAACTCCGAGTTCTCCCAGCCACGAAATGTCGAGTTTAATTAAACATGAATAACATAAAAGCAATGTATATGGGAAATACAAAACCTTAACATATATGATATGCTTTTCATGTTATGAAACAAATAACTAACATATAACCTAGCATATGAAAAGCTATCATGTGAATCCGATAATAAAATATAACACAGAGGTAGGGAAGCTGGTATGCTAGCTCAGAGGTTACCCTGTAACATGGCCATGATACACTAAAACCCTAATCAACACGTAATCATGTGAATCAGTTAACAATCGGTAATCCAAACTCTATCAATCTTAGCCGGCTTGCATCTCACCTTCTAAAACTCATAGAATCATACAAACATGAAAGACCAATACTTCTATAAACAGGCATAAGTTCCTAGCACGGCCCATAGTCGATTGTAACTCGAGGCTATACCACAAGGTAGGAAAACATCCTAGTCCTAGACTGATCAGACCTAGCGACAACATCTATTCCATTCCCCGTCCCATGACATAACCGTCTATGAAAAACTCTACTAGGCGACCCCCTAAGCAGAGATGGCTAGTACTTAAGCTGGCTCCAGTCCCAAAACGGATCAGGCAGCCATGCCCCGACTTGGAGATAAGCCCCCCAGGCCGTGACACAAAAGCTATCAAGCGGTGAACTATATGCTCGTTAAAGATAGTACGGGCCTATCAATGTCATGGTCCAAGCTACTCATTTAGAATTAGAATGGTCAAGACGCCATATACTCATAATTCTCTATGGGTACTTAGTCAACACGACACCAACCATACAATAAAACAGTCACGGGAAAAACATCCTATCATGTGACTATTGCATATAAATCATAATCAAATATCATATCGCCTCATATCTACTAAGGCTAATTCAATAATTAACTAAAACCTTACTTGAAGACAAACCCCCGACCCGAGTCCCGCGACGGGTCATCAGTCAAAACGGGGCTGACTAGATCTTAGTTTGACCAAACCCGTTTGGTCAAACCGGCTAGAAACAGAGTCTTTTCCACATAGACTTGAACATAAAATCAACATACTAATTACATGTTATTTTATTAACTTCTACCATGTGAATTATTATATCATACCCAAACCCGTTTGACTAAAAGAATATTAAATTAAACTACGATCTCGTCTTATAATTTCTAACATGTGAGAAATAATAATTTAATGAAAACCTTTTAATTAAATATTTTACTTATTAATATTTCTCGCTTGCTAATTATTACAAAACGCGATAAAAATGACGATAACTCAAAAACCGTCACAAGTCCCAAAGTGGGACCCACGTGCTGACTTTTGGGCCGAACCCAACATGGGCCTGAATGGGCCCACGGGCCTGTTTGGGCTGTTTTGGCAGATTTTACAATTTTTACAAAACCCGTTTCTTAATTATTTCCCGCATGCTTAACATAATTAAAACCCGTCAAAACAACCACATAACAATCAAACATCGACACAACCCAATGACCAAAACCCGGACCCACCATGAACCAGCCCAGACCGGCCTGGACCGGGCCTGAACCGGCCTGAACCGGCCTGGTTTGGGTCCGGTTCTCAGCCCCTTAAACCGCCCCCTACACGGTTCAAACCACAACCAACACCAAATTTTTCCAACATGTTTTTAATTAACAATCATCCATTTTAACAACCATCATACAAAATCATGATTTAAAAATAATTCATCCAAGTTCCTCAAGAACACTAAACATATTAAAAATTTCCTACACAACATAAAAATCATAACTTATGAAAAATCATCAAAATTCCTAAAGAATACTAAACATATTATAAATTTCCTACACAACATAAAAATCATAACTTATGAAAAATCATCAAAATTCATAAAGAACACTAAACATATTATAAATTCATACCACATGATAAAAACCACTACTTATCATGTTACTACCAAAAATCCCTAAATCATAATAATATGAACCAAAATTAAAGATGAACCAAAAACTAAAGAAACAAAAAGCTATGTAACATATATCCGTCGAGTAACTCGGAATCGTTACCTTAGCTAGACAAGACAATTAGCATCAAAATAAGAAGTATAAACCAAGAATCCCTCCTACTAATCTTCACCCAAAATATACGAGTCTCCAAACTCGTCTTCAAAATCTTCCCCTATAAGAAATAACAAGGAAACATTATTAGAACAAAAATATGATTTTCCATAATTAAAGTGTTGAAAACGATTTTGTCGGAATTGGAATAAAACCGTACGTGAAGATGAGGAGCGAAGAGGAGAGTCTAGAAATATAAGTTAGGACGGATTTAATTAAGAAACGAAGATTTTATGAAGGTTTTGCTCAAGAACGATGAAGAACAATTGAAGAACACGAAGAACAAATGAAGAACGATAAAGAAAGTGATATTTAGATCTTAATTTGATTTGATGAAAAATGAAAAGTTGTTAGTGAGTGAAGAGTGGTGTGGGTGCCGTGTACATATAGAGAGAAAAGGATGTCGGGTTTTGAAATTGTTGTTACGTAATTGGCTCAGGTTTATTAATTATTTTACGGTAATCGATTAAACGTAATTAGCGATTAAGTTAATTACATCAAATATCTAGATATTATGATATTATAATCAAAAGAAACGAAAATATCAAGCCCTATTAGAGGACTAAAGGAGCCGTGTGGTATGGTGAGGAATCGGTCTGTTTTTGAGCGATTTGCGTAATCTTCGTTGACGGATCGATAAAGTAAATAAATATCTAGATATTATGATTTGTTTAATCAAAACAATTAGAATATCTAATGGTGAGTGGAAAACGATGACATGGGCGTGTGACTCATGCCAAAGTCGAGTTTCGATTTTGTTACGGGATTTACGATGAGTCGGGAATAGTTAAATGACGTTCGGTTAAAACCGTAAACGTTATTCTTTAAATTCCGAATGAATTCAAAATAATTATATTAAATTATGATAAATCTTAATAAATCTAAATAAAAATAAATCAAAAATATTATTTTTTTAAATAAAATTTCGGTCCTCAAACTTATGAGGCGAGTCGGGAAAAAGTCCACGGAAGTCAAAGTTGACTGAAAAGTCGAGAAAAGTCGAAGATGACTTAAAAGTCAAGAAAAGTTTAGGACGACTTAAAAGTCAAGAAAAGTCAATGACGACTTTAAAAAAGTCAAGAAAAGTCAAAGACGACTTAAAAGTCAAGAAAAGTCAAAGATGACTAAAAACGGTCTTTTCATGAAATCTCTCAGAAATTCCAAATACGAACGCGGAATTTCAAAATAAGACTTGGAACAAAAATTTCTATTTTAAAAACTTAAGTTCTACTGAAAAGTGTTAGTAACTATTTTTACTAGAAAAATCGGGTACTTTTCGGGTTGTTACAAACTGACTAATCATATATATAGTCAATAAATATCCCAATTATATTCCTTAATAAGATTTATCATGTGGCGCACTATTGTGGAGGACACCTACTCCAACAGTAGATCCTAATTATCCTAAGTTAATTTGCAAGCTTAAGAGGAGGTCTTAAGTAAGCACTAAAGAGTTGGAATTAGTGTGTCAATCATGTTGTAAAATATTTCTCGATATCTCGTGGAGTTATATTGAATACATGAAGTTTAGTGGGAGTAATATGGTTTTCATTAGTCTTATATGTGGAGACAAATTGATCATTTTAGATGATGGAAGATTTTGGAGAAGTAGAATACATCTTCTAGATATCTGGATTTATGGAGATAAATCTAAAAGTATATTAGCGTTGAGTCAAAATTCTTATATTGATAAGATCTTTGACTAGTTCAAGGAAGTTGAACACATGATAATTGATTCCTTTTGCTTCTGGTGCGGGATCAATTATAAACGCTGTGATGTATACTCAATCTGACATTTCACATACTTTGAGTATGACGAATCATTTGCAATCAAATCCAAGTGAGAGTCACTTGATAGCCATAAAGAACATTCTTAAGTACTTACGAAGGACTAAAGATATGTTCCATGTATTTGGAGTTTACAGTGAGTTGTGTGTAAGGGGTTACACAGACTTTAGTTTCCAAGCTGATCAAAGTGACTTGAAATCACGAACTGGTTGGGTTTTATAGAAGATTTATCTGTTGGAAGAATTCCAAGCTGAAAACACTATTGGAAAGGTTCCATGTAGGAGTGACATTTTCAAATATAAATGTCATGTACCCCCTGGAAGTGTTCCAGGCAGTTTATCATTGCGGATTTCACAACGGAAATGGGGTACATTGCATCATATGATGATGCATATGAAAGTAGATTGGATTCGACAGTATTGGAGGGACTAGAAGTAGTTCCTATAGCTGTATATCCTATCCCATGATACTGGTAAAACAGTGGGAGCTACCTTTAGGCCAAGAGTCCTAAGTCTAGATTCAAACCTAGACACGTACTCAGAAAGTTCAATGTAATATGAGATTACGTAGACAAAGAGAAATAGCAATCATAACGACGAGAAAGATGCAAGTATTGCTAATCCATTAGCCATGCCTTTTGCAGGCTGAACATGATAGTTATGTCATTTTAGTAGGGATTGAAATATGTACCTGAATTGCTAGAGATTATGAGATATGAAATTATTGATAGCCTATCAATTTTTCCAAATATTTGATAATCGCATTCATTGTTAGAGTTTCATTAAAAACTCCTTTATTTAGTTTGACTAAATTTTAATACTTTGTTTATCCGAATTGGGTGAAAGAAAGGTTGAACCCAATTCAAGTGAACATGATGAAATTAGTATTTTGTCCCTAGACTTTCATTTCAGGTGACGTCTCGAAGTGACTAGATTGTAAGTCGATCGATGGTTGGTTCAGCACCATGGGGTCATGGAGATGACTGGTTGTTTACATAGGCAGACTGTGGAGACACTCTGTCGGGCAGCAACCATAATAGAGTTCCTTATCAAAATTGTAGAAGCCTGGTCGTGGCGGGGATTTCTATTTTATTCCTATGAGTCGATTCTTTATGCTGGCGAGCGTTTACCTGAGTCGGTGTAGTTTCCGATTGACTTTGGTTTTTGTCCTAGGTCATGCTGTTAAAGGAGGCCGATGGACATCTTCTGGGTCATGGTGAACTGCATCATACAGTGTAAGATGGGTCAACAGGAATTGTCAACCCACGTTGGGTATTAACAACTTCGGGCCACTCGGGGAGTAGTAACTGGAAATGCGTAGCCACGCTCGGAAGAGATCTATGGTAGATTTTCCGGTCAAACAGTTACTCTCCCAGATCGAGAAAACCACTCTATTTATAATTTTCAATTGCAAGTACGACCTGAAGACTTGCAATGACTGGGAGGATGTGACACAAAAGAGACAAGAGAATCGGTAGCACACAACTTGTCGAGACAAGTGGGAGAAATTGTAGGAGGAGGAGTCCTACGCAATAGTGTTGCTACATGCACAACTTGTATCGGACAAGTGGGAGATTGTTGGAGTAAGGGTCCTCCACAATAGTGCATTTATATAATAAATCTCATTTGGAATATACATGGCATGATTACTATATTTTGATACTCCACGTCAGTTGATTAACGTAAATCGGTAACGCTCGGCTGACTAGAGTTTGACGTTATTGTCGTATGACGGCGGTAATCAACTGATCCCTTTAGGTCACACCTATAGGATGAGACTCAAATAGAATACTAATTATTTGGATACGATACAGTTTAATTAGGGCATTACATATATTCGATATGTACGTTAAGTTACGAGAGTTATTTATTGGAAATTGAGTTAAGAACTCATTCCACTTGAGTTTATTAGTCAATTATATGATAACTGACTGAATAAATTTTATGTCTTATTTTAATACGATTAAATAAGATTTAATTTAGGGATTAATCGTTAATTCATTGAATTAGTTGAGGTTATGCATATATTTTGAGGTAGAGGTAATTAGTTAATTATATTTACAAAGAGTTGTAAAATAAATTAACTTGGCATTGTGGGACCCATTATATATTGATATAATGGTATAATATCACTTAAAAGTTAAGTATAGATTATTTATTAATTTGAGTCATATAATTGTTATATGATCAAATTAACACCTAATTATACAAGATAACTAAGCATATGGTTAATAAGTATTTGTGGAACAAATATCAAAAATCAAAATGGTCCATATTGCACACAAGTGACCGGTTGTGTACACGTAAAAGACAATGATAATTGTCTTGAGTGACTTGCACATAAACACACTTGATAAAGACAATGATAATTGTCTTGAGTGACTTGCACATAAACACACTTGCGATTTGGGGTTCCTCGTACCCTCATTAGCGATGGAGATTAAGTCAATCCTTGAGAAAGTTGTGAGTAAATCCAGGAAGGATTGGAGTCGTAAGCTCGATGACACTTTATGGGTTTACCGATTTGCTTTTAAGACTCCAATAGGTGCTTCTCCATACAGGTTAGTCTATGGCAAGGCTTGCCATTTACCGATAGAACTTGAGTATAGGGCTATGTGGGCCATTAAAGAGCTTAATATGGATGCCTCACTGGCGGGTGAGAAGCGACTTACGCAATTGAACGAGCTTGATGAGTTTCGATTGCATGCCTATGATAATGCTCGGGTTTACAAGGAGAAGATAAAGAAGTGGCACGACATGCATATCATGCAGCGGGAATTTAAAGTTGGTGATAAAGTATTATTATTTTACTCCCGTTTGCGTTTGTTTCCAGGTAAACTCAAGTCCAGATGGTCGGGACCGTTCACAGTTACTGAGGTGAACAAGTTTGGGTCGGTTACGCTACAAACCGACAAGGGTGAAACTTTCAAAGTCAATGGTCAACGCTTGAAGATCTATTATGCTGGGGCATTTATAGGAGTGATAGAGGACGTCGACCTTTTCACTCTTGATAAATACCCATGACTTTGAGGTAACACGGTCGTGCGGGACCGATATAAACCAGCGCTAGCCGGGAGGCAACCCGACATTTAATTGTACTTCATTTGTAAATTTTATTTAAAATGCATTTTAATTGGCAATTAGCTTAATTATTAATGTTATTGTTTAATTAGATTTAGTTTGGATAGTTAATATCGGTCTACTTTATACTCAGAGTGCGGTGAGGGAGAGATCTAACAATTTTATTGAGTGCTTGCAGGTAATAAAATTAGAAGTCGATTTAAGAACGGAAAGAAAAAGAGAAAAAAAAAAAGGGCGAGAAAAAGAAAAAATACGAGCATTCTCAAGGTTGCTCGATCGAGCAAGGTGATGCTGCTCGATCGAGTTCGAAATGTATCCAATATATCCGAGAATCGAACAGAACTTGAAAAACTACCTCATCTAGGTTCCTCGATCGAGCAGCAGGACCTTGCTCGATCGAGTCGGGTCTGGTCCGACCGGAATAGAGGCATAAGTCAGTTTCTTCCCCAAATTCTTTTTTTCTCCTTCATTATTTCGGCACTTCTCTCTTCTCTCTCACCCATATTCTCTCATAAACCTCATTCAAACACTCTACAATCATCAATTCATCATCTTATTATCATCAACAATCATCATCTTACTTATTTTAAATGCAATCTTTGAAGAAATTGGTCTTATTGCTCCCTAATTTTTCCTCAAACGTGAATTCTAGGGTTTGCTTCTCCTTCTTTGATTTTGTGCTTTTAATTTTTGTTTATTGCTTCCTTCCTTAATCCTTTAGTATTATATAACTCTTACATTGCTAACTGCTCCGTCTTACTTGCGTTTTAGACTCAAATTTGATTTTTTTCGAACTAGGGTTTTGTAAAACGTCTTTGTGAGCATATTGTGGTGTTTGTGTGCTTTATTTGCTTCATTTCGCCATGTCTAGACAAGGAGGTAGTATTAAGCGACCTAGAGAACCCCGTCTCATCCGACAACCTCAAATTCAAGCGATTCCTAGTAACTGACTTACCCATGGATCGTTTTTAGCACACAAGATTAGCATGATATGTTTCAAATACTTATGGGTCGTCCTATGGACCCTACTCGATGTGTGTGCTCCACCGTTCTTGATGCCCTCGGTTTGGGTGATGCTATTTATTCTATGTTTAACCGAATCGGGTTTGGTGGGTTATACTCCCTCAATGAACTTTCCTACCGACCGTTGACACTTGAGTTCTTTAGTTCTTTTAATTGGGACGAAGTCAATACGAGTGTGTCTTTTCGGTTGCTTAATAGGGATTTCGAGTTGTCCTATGATGAGTTAGCTGGTCATTTGGGTCTTTCTCGTGGTGATGATGATACTGTTTTTACTGCTATTCCTTCTGGCTTTCAAGCCGTTGATTATTTTTCTCTATTTACTGGTCTTCCTAACCCGCGTGTCAACGCCATGGCTGTGAATGATGTGCAAAATCCTTGTTTTAGTTTGTTTCTGCGTTTTTTTAGCTTTACTTTGTTTGGTAGGAAAGATTTTAGTAAGTTGAATTCTCATAAGGTTTTATTGCTTGTATCCACCTTGAATCCGAAACATGAGAATATTTTTCAGTTTCACCCGGTTGGGTTGGTGTGTTATGCTTTTTGGAGAGTTAATTCCCCCACCCAATATTCCTTGGATTGTGGTGCTTTGCTCACTACATTGGCTAGGCGACTTGTTGGGTATTGGGGAGACCGTCGGTACACACCCATGACCCAGATACATGCTCCTAGGGTCGACAAGGAGTACTTGCGCCACACTTTATGCTAGATTAATGCGTAAGGTAACGCTCAATATCAGTGGCGAGTACGGGGGTCCCAGTGGATAGCTCTTCCTGACACGGATAACCGTCTACCTTCTACGGAGCGGTTGTCTGCCCATGATCCTGAGACTGAACCTACCCCTTCCCCTCACATGATCAATGGTCTCAACAAGGACATCGGGGCCTAAGTCACGAACATCACTCAATTGATTCCAACATATAGGACTTCGACATTTTCTTCCATAAAGAGCTTCATAAGGAGCCATCTTGATCGAGGCATGATAACTATTGTTGTAAGAAAACTCCACTAACGGTAGACTCTTTTCCCAACTAGATTGGAAGTCGAGTGCACAAGCCCTAGGCAAGTCTTCTAGAGTCTGAATAGTCCTCTCGGTCTGACCATCAGTAGCGACATGGAATGCGGTACTCATCAACAATTTACTACCCATGGCTTCTTGTAAAGCTTTCCAAAATCTCGAACAGAATCTCGGATCTCGGTCGGATATGATCTCCTTGCGAACACCATGGTATCTAACAATCTCATCAACATAGGCTTTGGCTAAACGATCTAAACTCCAAGTCTCTTTGACCGGAATGAATCTAGCACACTTGGTCAAACGATCAACAACAACCCAAACGACATCTTTACTTCCAACGGTCCTTGGCAACGTCATGACAAAATCCATAGAAATAGATTCCCACTTCCATAGTGGAATGTCCAACAGTTGTTGCAATCAACCGGGTTTCTTCTGTTCAATCTTCACTTGTTGGAAAGTAAGACATCTTCCAACATAAGACACAACACCGCCCATCAAATTCGGCCACCAAAATTGTAGCTTCAAGTCTTTGTACATCTTATCACCTCCAGGGTGAATAGAATAAGGGGAAAGGTGAGCTTCATCAAGAACTCGCTTTCTCAAATCAAGAGCATTAGGCACAAACAAACGGCCATGGAATCGAAGAACACCTTCGTCATCAAACTTGAAGTCTTTAGCTTTTCCTTCTAGAAGTTTGGCTTGAATAGACTTGTAGGTAGGATCATCAACTTGGTTCTCGCGGATCTCACGGAGAAAAACAGGTTCGGCAGTCATAGCACCAACATAATCAAATCCACGTTCCACGAACTCCACCTTCATCTTTTGAAACTCGGCACAAAGATCATCGGGTAATACCAGCATATCATTCAAGGAATTAGAAGATTTCATACTAAGGGCATCGGGGACAACATTAGCCTTCCCTTCATGGTACAACAACTCAAAATCATAATCATTCACCAATTCCAACCATCTTCTTTGTCTCATATTCAACTCCTTTTGAGTAAATATGTACTTCAAATTTTTGTGATCGGTGAATATACGACAATGAACACCAATAAGATAGTGTCTCCACACTTTCAAAGCATGGACAACGGCGGCTAATTCCAAATCATGAGTAGGATAGTTCACTTCATGAACTGTCAACTGTCTCGAAGCATAAGCCACCACTTTCTTACTTTGCATAAGTACACAACCCAATCCAATCTTGGAAGCATCACAATAGACATAAAAGTCTACACCATCTTCAGGCAAAGTCAACACCGGAGCGGTAGTCAACCTTTTCTTCAACTCTTGAAAAGCGGCTTCACAAGCTTCATTCCATAGGAACTTGGTTTACTTCTTCAATAATTGGGTCATTGGTCTAGCAAGCTTTGAGAAATCTTTGGCAAATCTACGGTACTAACCAGCTAAACTAAGAAACTTCGAACTTCTCTAACATCGGTCGAACTCTTCCAATCCACCGTAGCTTCAATCTTCGAAGGATCCACCATTACACCTTCTTTAGAAATTACATGCCCAAGAAAGGACACTTTAGGTAACCAAAATTCACACTTGGAGAATTTGGCAAACCACTTTTGACGACGAAGAACACCCAAAATAGTCCTAAGATGAATAACATGCTCTTCTTCAGTCTTGGTGAAAATAAGGATATCGTCAATGAACACCACCACACACTTTTCAAGGTACTCACTAAAAGTGCGGTTCATTTGATCCATGAAAATAGCGGGAGCATTGATCAATCCAAATGGCATCACCTTGAACTCATAATGACCATACCTTGTACTAAAAGCGGTCTTCAGAATATCAACATCAGAAACGGGAATTTGGTGATAACCGGAGCTCAAATCAATCTTGGAAAAAGTAGAAGCACCATTTAGTTGATCAAACAAATCTTCAATTCTTGGCATAGGATACCTAATCTTGATTGTAATTCGGTTCAACTCACGATAATCAATACAAAGCCTCATAAAACCATCTTTCTTCTTCACAAAAAGCATGGGAGCACCCCTAGGCGAGGCACTTGGTCGAATAAATCCCTTCTCAATCATATCATCAAGTTGCTTCCTTAACTTTTTCAACTCGGTTGGAGCCATACGGTAAGGAGCTTTGGCTATTGGTCCAGAACCAGGTACAAGGTCAATAGAGAACTCAACATCACGCTCGGGAGGGATCCCGGGCAAGTCTTTAGGGGATACATCAACGAATTCACGAACTATAGGCACATCTTCAATATTTGGCAAAGAGGTAGTAGTAGAAGTCACAGCACACAAGTATGCTTGGTGACTCTTTCTTACCATACTCACCAACTTCATTGCGGAAATCAAAGACACACCCTTTCGGGGATGAGATCCCTTATAGGTTATTCTAACTCCTAAAGGACTCTTTAAATAAATCTTTTGATCTCTACACTCGAACCTAGCATGGTATAACGCTAACCCATCAATACCTAGAATTATAACGAACTCTCCTAGAGGAAACTTAAGGAGATTTGCGGGAAAGATAGCACCCAAAATAGATATCGGAACATTAGGATAAAGAGTAGTACAAGAGATAATTTCTCCGGATGGTAAGGATATGGGAGTATTCTCACTAGAAGTAGGCTCGATAGATAATTTATTAGCATAAGTCGAAGACACAAAGGACATAGAAGCACCGGTATCAAATAGAATAAGACACGGTTGCTCTAAGATTGAGAACATACCCGTAATTATCTCCGGATGAGCATCGGCTTCGGCTCGGCTCATAAAAAAGATAGAACCCTTAGGTTTAGCAATTGGAGGGGACAACTTACGATCGGGGCAATCCTCATAACGGTGACCACCCTTTTGGCAAAAGAAGCAAATATAAGGTCGGTTGGAACAAGGTACACCGGGGTGGTGTGGTTGTCTACAACGGTTACATTGGCGACCTTGAGCTTGAGCTTGAGGAGCATAAGGCCTATGAGCCACATTAGAAGTAGCTCGAGGAATGAAAGGAGCAGGAGCTCTTGTATTTGCATTGGAGGGAGGATTGATACTCCTCTTGTTAGCATAAGAGTTGGAGGAAGACGGAGTAAACTGTCTCTTCCCAAAGAAATTAGGCCTAGGAGTGAAAGAAGGAGAAGGATTCATCATCATAGCTTCATCCTTGATGGCCTTCATGGAATTCTCGGCCCATAGAGCATCATCATATAAATCTGGAGTGTAAACTACTAAGGCTTACAAGTTTTAAGGAAACTTGATTAGCTTGACTCAAACTGAGAACAATGTCAAGTAACAAATGGATGTTGTTTTAGAAAGGGTGAATTGTTTAGCTGGAAACTCAAGGGATATGACTTAGAGACACTCCTTTATAGCAAGGCACAAGAGAAAGGACTCAAAGACTGGTTTTAGAGACAGTTTTCAAGTGTTACAGCAAAGCACAAACACCCTAGACTAGACTCAACAGCAAGCAAGTTAACCACAGCAAGACACAGATATAACTTGACTCACAAGACAAGGCACTGATCAAACACCTTGAAGATGTATCTGGCTTGTTTCAAACTACAGCTCTTAGCACAAGTTTGATAGGTTTGAGGGATTTCTCAAAGTTAATTCATTCATAAAAGTCCAACTGAAACAAACATACAAGACCTCCTTATATAGAGAGGTTGATATCTTGTGAGCCATTGGATGTACAGATCATCCAAGGGCCAGCTTAGGGTTCAAACTACTACTACTGACACTAATTAAGAGCCTCACAATAGGACGAGCTCAATAACTATAAAGTTCAGACACAAAACACAAAAACAGACTGAATCAAAAAGCAAATAAAGCAGTTTCGGAGTTTTTCCTGAAATGGAAATCTGTTGTTCTTGTTGTCTTGTTGCTTTGCCTGGGTGTTTTGCTCCTTCTTGGGACTCTCTACTCTTATTAGAACTTAGATAATCTGCCTTGGATGAAGACAAGTTGACTTAGACAAAAGGAAACCTCATTTGAACATGTACTGCCTCTGCTATGCTGTTCACTGGACTCTAGCTTGGGGTGTCTGTTTCATGAGTTTTTGCTAGACTTCAAAAGGGTTTGTCCTGGGCAAACTTGTAGCTTAGAGGGTTGACTTGATGGTAGGCCGTAGTGGGGGTGTTTGGGATGCTCTGGTGTACCTCCTAGCTGCAGGGTTTGTTGATTGGTCTGTCTGGGCCTGATTGGTTTTGTTTCTGTCTTGTGTGGGTAATGTGGGTTGTGTTCGGGCTTGGCATGGGCTGGTGAGCCCTGGACTATCTTCCTCATTGGTGTGGCTTGTCTTGGCTTGATCTTGGCTTGTCATAGCTTGTTGTTTGGACCTTGTAACTCGAGCTTCCATCTGAGGGGTCCTTGGGGTCAGGTTTGCCTTGTTTGTGGCTTGATCATCAAGGCCCCTTGGGTGAGCTCCTGCTGTAGCCTCCCCATGTTGAAAAAGGCTTGACCTCATGCCTGTGTCTTCCCCTCCCTCAGAGTCTTCAAAGAAAGGACTAAGATCTCCAACATTGAATGTCCCATGGACTGCATACTCTCTTGGTAGATCAATTCTGTAGGCATTAGGACCTATCTTCTCTATGACTTGAAAAGGACCATCTTCTCTTGGCTCTAGCTTGTTCTTTCTCTTTGAAGGGAACCTTTCTTTCGTTAGGTTGATCCATACTAGGTGTCCTGGTGCAAAGTCTTTCTTGGTCTTAGGAACCTTGGCATTCTTCTTGTATAGATCATTAGCTTTCTCAATTTGTTTTCTGACTGATTCATGGAGTTTTAGCATTTGTTCCACCCTCTTCTTGGCATCATAGTGGACCTCTGACCTGCACACATTAGACAAACTCAAAGGCATTAAGGGGTTAGTACCATAGACCACTTCAAAGGGGGAGTGGCCTGTGGCTGCTGATGGAGCTCTATTGAAAGAGAACTCTGCTTGAGCCAACTTCAAGTCCCAATCCTTGAGAGATTTGCTGACTATACACCTCAAGATTCTTCCCAAGGTCTTGTTGGTCACCTCAGTTTGGCCATCAGTTTGAGGGTGATGGGAGGTACTAAACAACAACCTAGTGTTAAGCAGCTTCCACAATGTTCTCCAGAAATGGCTCATAAACTTTGTGTCTCTGTCAGACACAATGGTCCTTGGGACTCCATGTAACCTCACCACCTCATCAAGGTATAGCTCTGCTACACTCACAGCATCCTCAGTCTTCTTGCAAGCAATGAAATGTGCCATCTTACTGAACCTATCCACAACCACCATGATAGAATCTTTCCCTCTTGCTGTCCTAGGTAATGCTACTATGAAATCCATACTTACATCTTCCCAAGGCCTACATGGGACTGGTAGGGGAGTGTAAGGTCCTGCTTGAAAAGAACTCTTGGCCTTTTGACAAACTCCACACCTTCTGAGCACTATTTGGACTTCTCCCATCATCTTAGGCCAGTAGAATTGATCCTGTAGTATGTCCACAGTTTTCTGAACCCCAAAGTGTCCTCCAAGGCCACTTCCATGTACCTCCTTGATCAATAGACTCCTATAAGATCCTCTGGGAACACACAGCTTGTTTCCTTTGAACAAGAATCCATTTTGCAGAGTGTAGGGTGAATCAATGGTCCTTGTTCCCTCTTTCTGTGCTAACCAATCTTCTGCAAAGTCTGGATCTTCCTGATACATATCCTTCATGAACTCAAAGCCAAGAACCCTTTGCTCCATGGTTGATAGCAGAGTGTACCTCCTAGACAATGCATCAACCACCACATTTTGCTTGCCCTCTTTGTATTTGCTAGAAAAGGTGAATGACTGGAGGAACTCCACCCACTTAGCATGCCTATGACTGAGCTTATGTTGACCTCCTATGTACTTCAATGCCTCATGATCATAGTGTAGGACAAAAGGATTGGGCTTCAGGTAATGACTCCAATGTCTTAAAGCTCTGACAAGAGCATAGAGCTCCTTATCATATGTAGAATAGTTCAGCTTGGCACCACTTAGCTTTTCAATAAAGTAGGCTACATGTTTCTTCTCTTGGATGAGGACAGCTCCAATCCTCACTCCACTTGCATCACACTCAACCTCAAATAGGCAATCAAAGTTTGGCAAACTGAGGATAGGTGCACTACACAAGAGCTTCTTCATGTGTTTGAAAGCCTGCAAGGCATTCTCAGTCCAAGTGAACTCTCCTCTCTTCATACATTCAGTGAGGGGTGCTGCAATAGTGCTAAAATCTTTAATGAACCTCCTATAGAAAGAGGCTAGGCCATGAAACCCTCTCACTTCTGTAATGTTCTTAAAGATAGGCCAAGACTGCACTGCAATGATATTATCTTGATCAACTGAAATGCCTCTACCAGATACCACATATCCTAGAAATTTGACTTCCTCAGTCATGAAGGTGCATTTCTCAATCTTCCCAAAGAGCTTACTTGTAACAACCCGAAAAGTACCCGATTTTTCTAGTAAAAATATTTACTAACACTTTTCAGTAGAACTTAAGTTTTTAAAATAGGAATTTTTGTTCCGAGTCTTATTTTGAAATTCCGCGTTCGTATTTGGAATTTTTGAGTGATTTCATGAAAAGACCGTTTTTAGTCGTCTTTGGCTTTTCTTGACTTTTAAGTCGTCTTTGACTTTTCTTGACTTTTTAAAAGTCGTCATTGACTTTTCTTGACTTTTAAGTCGTCCTAAACTTTTCTTGACTTTTAAGTCATCTTCGACTTTTCTCGACTTTTCAGTCAACTTTGACTTACGTTGACTTTTCCCGACTCGCCTCATAAGTATGAAGACCGAAATTTTATTTAAAAAAATAATATTTTTGATTTATTTTTATTTAGATTTATTAAGATTTATCATAATTTAATATAATTATTTTGAATTTATTCGGAATTTAAAGAATACTTTTACGGTTTTAACCGAACGTCATTTAACTATTCCCGACTCATCGTAAATCCCGTAACAAAATCGAAACTCGACTTTGGCATGAGTCACACGCCCATGTCATCGTTTTCCACTCACAATTAGATATTTTAATTATTTTGATTAAACTAATCAAAATATCTAGATATTTATTAACTTTATCGATCAGTTAACGAAAATTACGCAAATCGTTTACAAAACTGATCCGATAGTCACCATATCACACGGCTCCTTTGCTCTCTAATAGACCTAGATATTTTCATTATTTTTCATTACAATATCATAATATCTTGATATTTAGTGTAATTAACTTTATCGTTTATTATATTTAATCGTTTACCGTAAAATAATTATTAAACGCGAGTCAATTACGTAACAACAATTTCAAAACCCGACTCTTTATTTTGCCTATATTTACACGGCTCACACACACACTCCACTCACAAACAACTTTTCATTTTACAACAAATCAAATTAAGATCAAATTAATCGTTCTTCAACGTTCTTCATTCGTTCTTGAGCGTTCTTCATCCGTTCTTCGTCGTTCTTGAGCAAAATCATCATAAAACCTTCATTTCTTAATTAAATCCGTCCTAACTTATATTTTTAGAATCTCCTCTTCGCTCTCCATCTTCAAGTACGGTTTAATTTCAAATCCGACAAAATCGTTTTCAACATTTAATTATGGAAAATCAAGTTTAAGTTCTAATAATGTTTTTCTTGTCATTTCTTATAGGGGAAGATTTTGAAGACGAGTTTGGAGACTCGTATATTTTGGGTGAAGATTAGTAGACGGGTTTCTTGGTTTATGCTTCTTATTATTTTGGTGCTACTTGATTTGGCTAGCTAGGTAACAATTCCGTTTTACTCGACGAATAAATGTCACATAGCTTTTAGTTTTTGTTCATGTTATGGTTATTTATGATTTTAGTTAGTAACATAGCCTTTAGTTTTGTTTCCTTTGATTTTGGTTCATCTTGGTTTTTGGTTCATGTTTTGGTGATTTATGGACTTTTAGTGGTAATATGATAAGTAGTTGTTTTTTTTATCATGTTGTATGAATTTATAATAAGTTAGTGTTCTTGGCATATTTTTATGGTTTGTTCATAATCATGAATTTTTGTATGGATGGATGTTAAAGTGGTTGTTTGATAATTAAAACATGTTGAAATTAATTGGTGTTTGATGGTGGATTGAACCGTGGGAAATGGCCAGCCAAACCGGACCAAACCAGCCGGTCCAGGCCGGTTCAGACCCGGTCTGGGCTGGTCCATGGTGGGTCCGGGTTTTGGTCTTTGGGTTGTGTCGATGTTTGATTGTTTAATTGTGGTTTTGACGGGTTTTAATTTTGTTAAGCATGCGGGAAAATATTAGAAATCGGTTTTAGAAAAATTAAATCAAAACAGCCCATTTTTAGCCAAAACAGCCGTGGGCCCAGTCCAGGCCCATGTGGGGTCCGGCCCAACTCAGCCCGTGGGTCCCACTTTGGGACTTGTGACAGTTTTTGAGTTATCGTTATTTTATCGCGTTTTGTAATAATTAGCAAGTGAGAAATATTAATAAGTAAAATATTTAATTTCAAAAGTTTTTCATAAAATTATTATTTCTCACATGTTAGAAATTATAATACGAGATCGTAGTTTAAATTGATATTCTTTAAGTCAAACGGGTTTTTGGTATGTTATATTAATTCACATGTTAGAAGTTAATAAAATAACATGTAATGAATATGTTGATTGTTATGTCTTAGTCTATGTGGTAAAGACTCTGTTTTTAGCCGGTTTGATCCAACGGTATTGGTCAAACTAAGATCTAGTCAGCCCCGATTTGACTGATGACCCGTCGCGGGACTCGGGTCGGGGATTTGTCTTCAAGTAAGGTTGTATTTAATTAATGAATTAGCCTTAGTAGATATGAGGCGATATGATATATGAATATGATTTATATGCAATTAGTCACATGATAGGATGTTTTTCCCGTGACTGTTTGATTATCTGGTTGGTGTCGTGTTGACTAAGTACCCATAGAGAATTATGAGTATATGGCATCTTGACCATTCTAATTCTAAATGAGTATCTTGGACCATGACATTGATAGGCCATACTATCTTTAACGAGCATACGGAGTTTGTCGCTTGATAGCTTTTGTGTCACTGGCTTGGGCCTTTTGATACCAAGCCGGGGGCATGGCATCCTAAGAGTTTCCACTTTGGGAAGTGAGCCAGCTTAAGTACTAGCCATCTCTGCTTAGGGGGTCGCCTATCAGAGTTTCTCATGTACGGTTATGTAATGAGACAGGGAATGGGTTAGCTGTTGTCGCTAGGTCTGATCAGTCTAGGACTAGGGTGTTTTCCTACCTTGTGGTATAGACTCGAGTTACAGAAGTCGACTATTGACTGTGCTAAGAACTTGTGCCTGTTTCTAGACGTATTGGTCTTTCA